>KZ068410.1:2978-20262 GCA_002091845.1 Anopheles cracens | reverse complement strand
CGCTTTCCGAGCGGGCCACGTTCGATGGCGATCAGAACAACGCGACCGAAGGTTAGCAAATGTTAATATCTTCATTCGCGGCACCACCGCCACCATCGCCATCGGAAGAAATCGAACCGCGAGGCAAAAGAAGCAAAACGTAAACGATCCCCAACACCACCCCAGCTGACTCATATGGGAATGGTGGTGTGAGGTCGAGAAAAATGTGTTTCCCGCAAATTAAAAGCGCACGAGTAAGCACCCTTCCTCGCTGCGGAGCTAAGCAAGGTGAAATGTGGGGTGAAGCTGTTCGAGGTGGTGGCACAACCCGAATGGAATGTGTGGAGGGTGTTTGGTGACAAAAATCATTCACAACTGTGGCGCCCAGCCAATTCAAACCACATAGAAACAGCGGTAGCAGCTTGTGGCAATCGATGGAAAACTTTACCACACAGTCATAATAATTTCTGATTTTTCCGTTCTAGCGGTGTGGCGGACGCACGCCCTCGGTGGCGCAGCAGTAAAACGGCAATTGATGGGCCGAAAAGTTATAAAGTGGGGCAATAATTATTATGCAAAATAACAACCCGAACGCGAATGTTTATCGCTTCCGCGCTCGTTCGTTTTATTTTCACCCCGAGGTTTTTTTTCTCGGTTATTTTTGGGGGCCTGATGGTTAACCCCTTCAGCGTTCGCGCGCCCGCGTTTTGGTTGCGGTGTTAAATTTGAATAAGATTTCAATTATAATTTGTACCTTGTCATGTTTGCACAGCGCGCAGGTTTGGAGGTTTTAGTGGGTTCGAATTGATTTCTGATGGTTTGCTCGTTAGATAATGGATAAAAATTGAATTTTAAATGTGCCTGTCTAGCGGGGTTAAGCTCATTTTCGATTTCGTTCTAAGCTGCTTTTAAGGCTATGATTTCACAGATCAAAGATTAGATCACAGATTAGGTTGATTTAGATCAAACGTTGAGCCCTCTGCTTCGTTATCAACGAAACGATTACAATCGAGTGCTTCTAATGTTCTTTGATAGCCTGCACTGTCAAACAGAATTAAAACATATGTCTTATAGATTTTTGGTAAAAAATCAAAGTTTAAAGATTTAACTTTATTTATTTACATTCATTTAAACATCGTGCAAAACTTTTTTTTTCTAATAAAACATTTTAAATATTCTCGATTATACGCTTAGCTATTTACAGACTTAAAAGAAGATTAAGACGATAATAACAAAAAAGACATACTAATGCTTATTGAAGATGATTTATCTATTTTATTTATTATGATTATTTTTATTACTTTTTAGTTTGTAAAGATTTGGTTTAATTTTGACACTTCAACTAATTTTGCAAGATTTAAATTGTATGCCTTTCAAACATCGCTTCATCTGATTTTCGATAAACCGAAGTACCATGTAGTAATTCAAGCAAATTCACAGTGTCTCGTAATTGTTTATGCTTGTATTAAATGGCTTCAAAATTAGGTTCATTTAGTTTAAACTAATTCAAGCAAATTCACAGTGTCTCGTAATTGTTTATGCTTGTATTAAATGGCTTCAAAATTAGGTTCATTTAGTTTAAACATAAAAATTGGCATAAATTTCTATTGACATACGCAATTACATACCTAACACTTTGGCATGGTGAGCCACCAAAACGTTTCACACATACAATGATATACAGTTCACTATTTGAGCATTTTAACGCATCATTCCGGCAGTGTTGTAGTTGCTGCTGAACAACATCTGAAACTACACTCCATTTACATACGTACGGGCAGATAATTTGCAATTTAATATTTCCGTTCCCATCGCAACGGGCATCCTCCGGCCATGGCACTAACGCGCTAATAAACCTGCTTATGCGCTCATTCGATCAAATGATGCAACGTGGTTTGATGTTTAACGGACAGAGGCAGGTGCAGGATCAAAGCACGCAACATGCCAAAGCAACAGCAGACACACACAAAAAATCGCCCCCCTAAGCTGAGCACCCCGCCCCAGAGTACGCCGACGTAGGTTAACCAAAAGTCACCTGGTACCGCGCGCGCGCCCTCCCCATTCGGTGTCCGGATGCTCTTTATGCTCTGCTCCAAGTGGCGGCTGCACCAGCAGCAACCAACAACCGACCCGGCGTGTGTTCGCAGCAAAACCAGAGCGTATCATTAGCAAATCGACACACAACTCAACGGCGTGCGGTTGTGCGGTTTTACAGCGAGATATTTCCAAACTACACGCAAACGCACTCGGAAGTTTGGCAAGAGCCGAGGCGCGTCTGCTGTATATGTGCGACCGTGCGCAATTGTTGTGTGGGTGACCGCGTGGTGCTGGAAACGTGGGCCGCTCCATGCGATGATCGTTAAACTACTTGCTCTTCCACCCAGCACCAACACCAAAACGTAAAGAAGAAGAAGAAAAAACACCCTCCTTAATTCCAACTTAGCCAAACTAGAATCTAAGCGCTCAGAACCGTGTGTGTATGTGTGTGCCGCTCATCAGCTGCTTTCCATCCTCTCCCACACCAAAAGTACGCGCTTTCACCAGGCAACACAATCTGCTGTTGCCCACGCGGGTGGAACCGAAAATTCTTAGCTCATTAGACGGGTAGGTCTCTGCTGCTGCTCCTGCTGCCTCTGCTGTGTCTTTGGCTGCAGCGCTACGACCGATGCCATGTTGAAGGTTGTTTAATTAAAGCACAACAGCGCTGAACCATTATTAGGAACGAACGCTCACACCCCGTCGTCTCGGAAAAGCGGAGGCATATGCGCTGCTGCTGCTGCTGCTGGGAAGGTACGTCTGGCAGAACAACTCTCTCCTTCTCTCTCTCCCTCCCTCTCGCGGGTGTGTGTTTCGGTAGTAGGCTGGGAAAATTCGAATTTTCCCTCCGCTCAAACACACTGACACAGCATGGCTGGAGAAGTGGCCGAGAAAATCATCTCACTAACGGTCAAATGTCTTCACACTAACGGTCAAATGTGGTGTCAATTGACAGTTTCGTTCCTTTTTCCTTCGATTGCTCGAAAACAACCCGAATGCGGTTGTCATTTAAAATATTATTGCAAAAAAAGATTAAAAAAAATCAAAATTTTAAATTCTGAGGAATTTGGTGATACATGTGTAACATGTGTCAATTGACACTTAGAAGATTTTTTTCAGAATGTGTATTTTTAGAGCTTTTATTGCATGTTCCTAACTGACATAACTGACAGCAAGGGACACGAAAAAGGAGTCCTACCAGTGTACACTCATAACTGGTAGGACACGAAAAAGAAGATCACGAATAAATTTAGAAAAATCATGTTTTAAGCGTATAAATCGTAATGCTCTGTATTCAGACGATGATAATATTGTGCACTGTATTTACGCAAGGCTTTGCAACGTTTATATACTATTTTTATTTGTGATTTTGTGATTTTGATGTTGATACAACAAACGGTTTTTTTTATCTGTTTACAATTCCTTTGTTAGCAAACTGGCATTGGTTCCGAACAACGTGTGGCTTCCTCTTTGAGGGGACAGCCAGGAGATTTGAGATATAAAGTGATGTCATTTCTACCATTTTGTAAGGAAAAACCTTAAATTGTGTTTTTGGGTCCCGGAAAATTGACCCATGTCAAAAAAATTTGGTGTGAACTGACACCAAATTGGCACGTCACGAGTAGTCGATCCGTATGCCCGTTAGTGTTAATCAACCAAATGACTAAACCTGCCCCCGTCTGCTTCCTGCAAAAGGCCAGGGGCCAGAAGATCGGGCGAAGAAAGGGGGAAAAAAATCACACCAATCGAAACCACTCGCGTCTCGCGGCATTTCCACTTGACACAATGCGCAGTTTCCAGCAGGCAAATCGCAGCAAAACCCCAAAATGAAAACGGAAAGGAAGAACGCTTAAAAAAAGCACGAGGAGAAAAATTACACTCGAAAAATTGGCTGTGAAAAAATAACACAACTTTGATTGCTTGATCGCCGCGCTCTGGTCAACGCGATCAGCGCCGGGAGAAGCAATAATAACAACACACACACACACACGCGGGTGGAACCGAAAATTCTTAGCTCATTAGACGGGTAGGTCTCTGCTGCTGCTCCTGCTGCCTCTGCTGTGTCTTTGGCTGCAGCGCTACGACCGATGCCATGTTGAAGGTTGTTTAATTAAAGCACAACAGCGCTGAACCATTATTAGGAACGAACGCTCACACCCCGTCGTCTCGGAAAAGCGGAGGCATATGCGCTGCTGCTGCTGCTGCTGGGAAGGTACGTCTGGCAGAACAACTCTCTCCTTCTCTCTCTCCCTCCCTCTCGCGGGTGTGTGTTTCGGTAGTAGGCTGGGAAAATTCGAATTTTCCCTCCGCTCAAACACACTGACACAGCATGGCTGGAGAAGTGGCCGAGAAAATCATCTCACTAACGGTCAAATGTCTTCACACTAACGGTCAAATGTGGTGTCAATTGACAGTTTCGTTCCTTTTTCCTTCGATTGCTCGAAAACAACCCGAATGCGGTTGTCATTTAAAATATTATTGCAAAAAAAGATTAAAAAAAATCAAAATTTTAAATTCTGAGGAATTTGGTGATACATGTGTAACATGTGTCAATTGACACTTAGAAGATTATTTTCAGAATGTGTATTTTTAGAGCTTTTATTGCATGTTCCTAACTGACATAACTGACAGCAAGGGACACGAAAAAGGAGTCCTACCAGTGTACACTCATAACTGGTAGGACACGAAAAAGAAGATCACGAATAAATTTAGAAAAATCATGTTTTAAGCGTATAAATCGTAATGCTCTGTATTCAGACGATGATAATATTGTGCACTGTATTTACGCAAGGCTTTGCAACGTTTATATACTATTTTTATTTGTGATTTTGTGATTTTGATGTTGATACAACAAACGGTTTTTTTTATCTGTTTACAATTCCTTTGTTAGCAAACTGGCATTGGTTCCGAACAACGTGTGGCTTCCTCTTTGAGGGGACAGCCAGGAGATTTGAGATATAAAGTGATGTCATTTCTACCATTTTGTAAGGAAAAACCTTAAATTGTGTTTTTGGGTCCCGGAAAATTGACCCATGTCAAAAAAATTTGGTGTGAACTGACACCAAATTGGCACGTCACGAGTAGTCGATCCGGATGCCCGTTAGTGTTAATCAACCAAATGACTAAACCTGCCCCCGTCTGCTTCCTGCAAAAGGCCAGGGGCCAGAAGATCGGGCGAAGAAAGGGGGAAAAAAATCACACCAATCGAAACCACTCGCGTCTCGCGGCATTTCCACTTGACACAATGCGCAGTTTCCAGCAGGCAAATCGAGAAATTGTGTTATTAAAACTGGTGGTGGTGGACAATATTGTATTGTGCCAAAGTTTTGATCATATTCTTGTTTGTTTATTGATAAACCCTTAGTATCCCTAACCTCTAAGTATACTAATAGTGTAGTCATTAGTATAGCTCTCTTCAGAGGATGCGTTCATGTGAACTGAAGACTCAGTGGAGAGTCCTTCGAATCTTCCCAATCAGAAAACCTTGTCGGTTAGATGGATTCTAATCGATGGCTGGGAATAATGTATTGGGAACCTTCGAAGAATCTCGAATCTACAGAGATTAGCAAATCTTTGGAAAATATATGAATCACGACTCACAAATTGAGTTTGAAGATTCATTAGGAATTATATCAAGATGCATGATTTTCTTCGAGATAACGAAGCATGGATTTTGGCAGATGTTCCGATTTGAATCCACGACCCTGTGGGGTGTGAATCCAAACGCTACGCAGCGTGGATTGTTGATAGGTTTTCTATCTATGGCCCACAAACTTCTGGCACTTGTGTTTTGGCTCATGAAATTGAATCAAGTCATTCGATATTAATGTTTATTACTTTTCCCGTCCAAGTCATGTCCAATCTCGCTCTTTGCGGCTAACATTTAGTTGCTTTATAGCCGCTTCTCGTGCCCCGCTAGGTGGGTGGATGTTGTCACGCCATGCTAGAGTAGAAGTGGGGCTGGAAAGGCGATGGAAATTGTTTTTTTTTCGCTTTGGTTTTTTATCATTTTCATTCCACTTGATTAATGATTATTTAATTTTTTTTGCACAACAACAAAAAATCACACATAAATGCTACATGCTGTTGAATGGGGTGGTATTGAGGTTTTTGAAGAAAAAGCGGAACACTTGCTGGAGCATAAGCGCACAGGGTGCGGAAGTGTTACGTGTTTGCTGGGATGCTTGTTGCCACGCTCACAAATTTAATTTACAACGCATTAATTACTTGGGTTATGTTTTATGCTTGTGTTGTATCGGATTTTCCTAAAAACTTGTTTTTTGAAAATCATGAAATAAACAGTATTTTTGATGAATTATTTATAATCTTGAGAACCACCTGCCAACACCCTGCCATGAAATTATTGGTTATTAAAACTGGTGGTGGTGGACAATATTGTATTGTGCCAAAGTTTTGATCATATTCTTGTTTGTTTATTGATAAACCCTTAGTATCCCTAACCTCTAAGTATACTAATAGTGTAGTCATTAGTATAGCTCTCTTCAGAGGATGCGTTCATGTGAACTGAAGACTCAGTGGAGAGTCCTTCGAATCTTCCCAATCAGAAAACCTTGTCGGTTAGATGGATTCTAATCGATGGCTGGGAATAATGTATTGGGAACCTTCGAAGAATCTCGAATCTACAGAGATTAGCAAAGGAAAATATATGAATCACGACTCACAAATTGAGTTTGAAGATTCATTAGGAATTATATCAAGATGCATGATTTTCTTCGAGATAACGAAGCATGGATTTTGGCAGATGTTCCGATTTGAATCCACGACCCTGTGGGGTGTGAATCCAAACGCTACGCAGCGTGGATTGTTGATAGGTTTTCTATCTATGGCCCACAAACTTCTGGCACTTGTGTTTTGGCTCATGAAATTGAATCAAGTCTGTTTTTGTTTGCTGCTTTATTTGCGCCCGGTGCAGGAGAGCAAAGAGAACACGAAGCTGGCGCCGAAGGACCTGGCATGGAATTAATTGTGGCTCCCCCCGGGTGCTGCTGCCGCGTGATGGAGCCAAAGAATGCGCAAAGACTGGCCAATCCCATACACGCTCTCGGAACACTATCCACCCGGGGAAGCAAAATGGTTGTCGTTTTGTTCTATTTGCTCCGCGGCTTCTGGGCTCCGAGGGCTCAGCTACGCGTACACGGCTGTGGATGCTTATGTTCCTGGTCGGTGCTCGCCAGCAGCCTGGAGCAGCCACTTGTTTCATGGCGCCCAAACTAGCCTTCTTATAATGGGTTGCCATTTTTATTTCTGCTACCACCAAAACGCTCGGCAATTACGGCGTGATGAGAACATGTGGCCCCTTGAGCGGTGGAGCATGATTTTAGCATATTTTACACGTAGCCAGCACAAGGATTCTAGCCATAAATACATCGCTCAAGGTCGAACTCGTCATCGTTCGCTGGCGCACCGACCGGCCGTTTTGTGCCAACCCCTCCGTCTCGCTCCAGTCAGCCATTGAAAGGAGCCATTGTTGTGCGGGGTCGGGCGACGACTAGAGCGAGAAATGTAATGCTCGCCCATGAGGAGGCCGAAAGGCATACAATTTAAATCTTGCAAAATTAGTTGAAGTGTCAAAATTAAACCAAATCTTTACAAACTAAAAAGTAATAAAAATAATCATAATAAATAAAATAGATAAATCATCTTCAATAAGCATTAGTATGATATTATCGTTTTAATCTCCTTTTAAGTCTGTAAATAGCTTAGCGTAAAATCGCGAATATGTAATATGTTTTATTAGCAAAAAAAAAGTTTTGCACGATGTTTACAGGTACGAACAAAGTTCAATTTAAATGAATGTAAATAGTTAATACTTTAAACTTTGCTGTTTTTTTGTTGTTTGATCTATAAGTCATATGTTTTAATTCTATTTGACAGTGGAGGCTATCAAAGAACATTAGAAGTTCTCCAAATTACGCACTCGATTGTAATCATTTCGTTGATAACGAAGAATAGGGCTCAACGTTTGATCTAAATCAATCTAATCTGTGATCTAATCTTTGATCTGTGAAATCATAGCCATAAAAGCAGCTTAGAACGAAATCGAAAATGAGCTTAACCCCGCTAGACAGGCACATTTAAAATTCAATTTTTATCCATTATCTAACAAGCAAACCATCAGAAATCAATTCGAACCCACTAAAACCTCCAAACCTGCGCGCTGTGCAAACATGACAAGGTACAAATTATAATTGAAATCTTATTCAAATTTAACACCACAACCAAAACGCGCGCGCTCGCACGCTGAAGGGGTTAACCCCCAAAATAACCGAGAACAACAAAAAAAAAACCTCAGGGTGAAAATAAAACGAGCGAGCGCGGAAGCGATAAACATTCGCGTTCGGGTTGTTATTTTGCATAATAATTATTGCCCCACTTTATAACTTTTCGGCCCATCAATTGCCATTTTACTGCTGCGCCACCGGGGCGTGCGTCCGCCACACCGCTAGAACGGAAAAATCAGAAATTATTATGACTGTGTGGTAAAGTTTTCCATCGATTGCCACAAGCTGGTGCTGCTGTTTCTATGTGGTTTGAATTGGCTGGGCGCCACAGTTGTGAATGATTTTTGTCACCAAACACCCTCCATACATTCCATTCGGGGTGTGCCACCCCCCGCATTTTCACGACAACGACTTCACCCCACATTTCACCTTGCTTGGCTCCGCAGAGAGGGAGGGTGCTTACCCGTGCGCTTTTAATTTGCGGGAAACACATTTTTCTCGGCCTCACACCACCGTTCCCATATGAGTCAGCTGGGGTGGTGTTGGGGATCGTGTACGTTTTGCTTCTTTTGCTGCGCGATTCGATTTCCTCCGATGGCGTTGGTGGCGGTGGTGCCGCGAATGAAGATATTAACATTTGCTAACCTTCGGTCGCGTTGTTCTGATCGCCATCGAACGTGGCCCGCTCGGAAAGCGTTTTTGTTTGCTGCTTTATTTGCGCCCGGTGCAGGAGAGCAAAGAGAACACGAAGCTGGCGCCGAAGGACCTGGCATGGAATTAATTGTGGCTCCCCCCGGGTGCTGCTGCCGCGTGATGGAGCCAAAGAATGCGCAAAGACTGGCCAATCCCATACACGCTCTCGGAACACTATCCACCCGGGGAAGCAAAATGGTTGTCGTTTTGTTCTATTTGCTCCGCGGCTTCTGGGCTCCGAGGGCTCAGCTACGCGTACACGGCTGTGGATGCTTATGTTCCTGGTCGGTGCTCGCCAGCAGCCTGGAGCAGCCACTTGTTTCATGGCGCCCAAACTAGCCTTCTTATAATGGGTTGCCATTTTTATTTCTGCTACCACCAAAACGCTCGGCAATTACGGCGTGATGAGAACATGTGGCCCCTTGAGCGGTGGAGCATGATTTTAGCATATTTTACACGTAGCCAGCACAAGGATTCTAGCCATAAATACATCGCTCAAGGTCGAACTCGTCATCGTTCGCTGGCGCACCGACCGGCCGTTTTGTGCCAACCCCTCCGTCTCGCTCCAGTCAGCCATTGAAAGGAGCCATTGTTGTGCGGGGTCGGGCGACGACTAGAGCGAGAAATGTAATGCTCGCCCATGAGGAGGCCAGCCACCGGGCCACCGATTTCCGATCCGCAACGGCACGGGTGGAAGTGGTGTGTTTGCTGCGGGGGGTTTCTGGGTAAGGCGATTAATCGTGATGATTGTTGCTGAAACCCACCCAATAAATCTCCGTCGCCTCCGTTCGGTTCCACAGCACCCAGAGGTGACATATTGGAACACAAGGACTCGGCCAGCCACCGTCTCTCTCTCTTGCTACGGTAGTAGTAGCTCAAGTGCAGCGACTTAGAATTAATTTGCGGCTAACATTTAGTTGCTTTATAGCCGCTTCTCGTGCCCCGCTAGGTGGGTGGATGTTGTCACGCCATGCTAGAGTAGAAGTGGGGCTGGAAAGGCGATGGAAATTGTTTTTTTTTCGCTTTGGTTTTTTATCATTTTCATTCCACTTGATTAATGATTATTTAATTTTTTTTGCACAACAACAAAAAATCACACATAAATGCTACATGCTGTTGAATGGGGTGGTATTGAGGTTTTTGAAGAAAAAAACGGAACACTTGCTGGAGCGTAAGCGCACAGGGTGCGGAAGTGTTACGTGTTTGCTGGGATGCTTGTTGCCATGCTCACAAATTTAATTTACAACGCATTAATTACTTGGATTATGTTTTATGCTTGTGTTGTATCGGATTTTCCTGAAAACTTGTTTTTGGAAAATCATGAAAAAATAAGTATTTTTGATGAATCATTTATAATCTTGAGAGGCCACCTGCCAACCACCTGCCAAGAAATTGTGTTATTAAAACTGGTGGTGGTGGACAATATTGTATTGTGTCAAAGTTTTGATCATATTCTTCTTTGTTTATTGATAAACCCTTAGTATCCCTAACCTCTAAGTATACTAATAGTGTAGTCATTAGTATAGCTCTCTTCAGAGGATGCGTTCATGTGAACTGAAGACTCAGTGGAGAGTCCTTCGAATCTTCCCAATCAGAAAACCTTGTCGGTTAGATGGATTCTAATCGATGGCTGGGAATAATGTATTGGGAACCTTCGAAGAATCTCGAATCTACAGAGATTAGCAAATCTTTGGAAAATATATGAATCACGACTCACAAATTGAGTTTGAAGATGCATTAATTAGGAATTATATCAAGATTCATGATTTTCTTCCAGATAACGAAGCATGGATTTTGGCAGATGTTCCGATTTGAATCCACGACCCTGTGGGGTGTGAATCCAAACGCTACGCAGCGTGGATTGTTGATAGGTTTTCTATCTATGGCCCACAAACTTCTGGCACTTGTGTTTTGGCTCATGAAATTGAATCAAGTCATTCGATATTAATGTTTATTACTTTTCCCGTCCAAGTCATGTCCAATCTCGCTCTTGGTAAAACTTTCCTTAATGTCTAAATAAATCTCAGCGTGTATAGCCGAAACGATCCCCTGTTCGAGTGGGGCGAGACTTATATCTTCATAGCCGGCCGGCCGGCCGGCCGGTCGACCCCAACAACGAAGCGGATGGGAAATAATTCAAACACGCATTTTGTGGCCGCCGCCAGCACCAATATCAATCCAATCGATTGGGCGTGTGCGGCTGGGGAGTGGGATGGCCCCACCAGTGTTTTCCATTTCGCTTCCCAAATTCTCGCTCGGGGAGACCTCCGACGTTTGACTTCAATTATTCATTCCGTGTGGAATACGGCGGCGGCAACCACTTGACCGCGCTCTCATAACCTCCGCGGTAGTGTCTAACCACACGCCGTGTGACCAAAACGTTATCTTTTCCCACCGCAACTCTCTCTATCTCTCTCTCTCTCTCTGTCTCTTTTATTTTCTCTCTCCCTCTGATCGTTCTACTGTAGCCTTGCCCGAAAGGGAGTTAAGATCAATACGACCCAATAACTGAGCGCGTACATTTTCGGGAAAACCCATATTTCGGGTCGTCGCGGGTGCAAATGTTTTCGAGCACGGTTTCGAGGTTTGGTTTTCAATTTGGTCGCATTATTTAACACTAATGGTCACATGGAACGAACACTCCTCACGTGCTAGTTTGAGGTCAATTGACCCCTTGTATCTTTTAACAGTTTTGTACGGAAATTTCCGGAATTCTGAAATTTGTTTTATGCGTTATGGACCAGTGTCCCTGCGTTCCAGTGTATGGAATTAGGATTTAAAAAAATAATTAATAATTAATAAGAACAATTTTTCCATTTTTAACGGGATTTTACTTCAGGGGTAAAATCCTTTGAGCCAAAATCCAAAAAATAGCCTTTGAGGTACCAAGTGACACAAAATTTGAAAATTTTCGGAATTGAAATTTTTGAGAAAAAAAAATCATTGGAAAAAATTTGCAAAACTGTAAAACTTTAGGTGAAAACCACATGCTTTCGAGCAATCTCAAACAAAGCTCAAAGGTGGCAAAAGTGTCAACTGACACCGCATAAGTGTGAAGGGCAGACATTTTCCCGGGATGCCCGGGGAGTTGTCGAAAACAGAGACCTCAGCCTCGGCCCTGGCGATTTGCATAGGCAGGCCGCTTTCCGCGGTAGTCCGCCCCAGCCGAGGGTTTCTGCTACGTGCGTGTTCGGTGGTTTGCCGTTCTGTTTCTGCTGCCTTTGATTATTATTGCCCAAACTGGTCGCGCACCACCACCGCGTGCTTTCCGCTTCTGTCACGGGCAGAAATAATTCCTATCAATATTACATTTTTTGCCTCCACCCAACCTCGTCGCTATAATACTTCGTGTGTTGAAGTTGCTCGGTTGGTTGTTTTGTTTTGTTTTTTGCTCCCCTTCCCGGCTGTTCTCCTCCTCCTCCACTTCGTTTCATCCGGCCAATTGCAATTTGTTTGCCCTCGGTTATTTGCTGGCGCGAGCGAGCGAGCGCGCGCGGTCGATTATTGTTTTCCCACCGACTCTCGACACTCTCGAAAATATTCCGACCCACCCACCCGGCACCCGGTACCGAATACTTCTTCCTCCCGAGGAGACACAATCATAAATCATATACACTGCGCGGGGCGACACACGCTGTTTGTTCCACTTGACTATCAGGCTCTCCGCGACTCGCGTCTGGCTGTATCTGTCTGGCTGGCTGGGTTGGTGTGAGTAAGTGGATCTCTTCTGGACAGACTTTTCGATGCTGTTCTCTTCGTCTGTCCGTCTGTGCCGTGGCGTTCTTCCTATTTTCCTATTAAATCTAATACACTTGTAAAACCGACCGCTATCAACCGGGCACGATCGCGCGCGCGCGCGCCTGCGCCCGCAATACAATCGGGATGGTTGATCATGCTTTCAGCCGATCACGACTCGCGGCCCACCATCACCACCGGCACCACCACCATTGTTGGCATTGTGTATCAACCGGTATCACCGAATCTGCATCTTAATTCGAGCGCGCGCCCTCTGCCTCGGCCCATGTTCGGACCGGGCTGTGTGAAAAATTAAACTCGATTAAAGCCCGAAATTGATGCAAGCAACCTCCAATCCACCACCACCACCAAACGAAACCCGCAGCGAAAGGCGAAGTAAAATGTTTTCGCATCATCTCCACGGTTTGTTTTCTTTCCTGCTTCTCCTCGCCTTTCCAGATGAACCGATCGAACCGCTTAACGCAATAATCAGCACAGGATCACGATCCGCGGTAACCTTCTGCTCGCATCGATCGTGTTTATAGCCAAATTAGGGAACGAATCGATCTGGGGTGGAGAGTGGTGTCTCCGGAGTGCGAAGGTACGCCATTAGAATATTAGCCTCCCTCGTCGCCATCTTAATTAATCATACGACGAAGGGAAAGTAATCACGTGTATATTTTGGGACGCTCGTGAAAAAAAAGTCAAACAAAGAAAAAACCCACTTGAAGTGAAAGCGAAAATTGAATGTGGCTTTCATTTATTAGCTCGTTTAAGTGTCAACATTGTGGCACTTTCGGGTAGCGCTGTTTCTTTTTTGCCCGTGCCTTGGGGGAACAAGAACGAAGCAAAACATGCACCCAATTCAAAGTTTCAAGATCGAGCGAGCGTGCTGATGATAATAAACAAATAATTGAACATGGCAGTAGCGCGATGGTTGGTGAAGGGCCATGTTTTTTTGTGCTTTACCAATTTTGGCAATTTTGCGTGCGATGTTGGAAAAAGGCGTCTTTGCGTTCGAAAGCCGCCTCTTCCAGCAACAGTTGTGTGCGTACTTTATTCCAACATTTTTACCACCACTGGTTTTTTGGACGGTTTGGAAAATGAAACCATTTTTTTATTATTTTTGTTTCAAATCATAAGATAGCTTTTCATCAGCACGACTACAGATACTACGAATTGTCCTGATCTAAGTATTTTTTTTATTCGGCTTTCCAACTGGTTGACCCAACGTCAACGTACATTTCAGAGCATTACAGGACATTACAGAGTCATAAATCTTTTAGAGAGATTAGAGAAGTTACTGAAATTCAATGTATCTTTTGAATCAAAATCAAAATTCGAATGATGATTCGAAAGACTGTCGAATCCTGGAATCGGAGCACAATAGTAACATTTTGGATTAATTGATCATATCGTTAGTCCCTAGACTTCCGTAGTGTACTACCTTAAAGAACAGTCCACATATTTCACAAACAGCTCAAGAACGATATAGGCAACTTTTTGATTTTCATATTGATTCCATATAAACCTGTCCCTGTATGCCAAGACCATGACTCGCAAGACATAAATGTATAACAAAGAAATTATAAAGTATCACAAGCAACGCTATGCTAATTTGTATCAATAGTCGCCTGAAAATGTTAGCATTATTTGCTCTTTTCCGCCGCACACTGTACGGTGCACACTGGAGATGTTCTTGCTGTATGAGGTGCAATGACATGGCTTACAAAACGTGACCGGCAGGAGTTGTTGGCGCGAATGAACGAAAATGGCCCTTCTTTTGCCACGCCGGTCCCCAAACGAGGCAATGACAAGTTTTGCGGTCGGATGTGGAGGTTTCTGTTGTTCGCTTTCTTTACTCTCATTTTGTTCTCAATGCTTTGGCAGCCTTCGTGCGTGACAAATGAGTGGAAAAGAATGTTTATGTTTCATTTCTTCCCGTGCGTGGTTTTTGCGTGGTTGGTGTGGCGAAAAAACAAGCCGCTGAAATGGCGCTGTTTGGTTGAATAGAATTATGAAGCCGAAGAAAAAAGTCCAAAGTGTATATCTGTTGCAAAATCGTTTCGTCCGGGACGGATTTTCAATGTGCGCCTTTGGAGTTAGTTTGTTTGGACTAACCTAACTAACTAAGCGTGGACTGGCCGGCGGCGACCCTCGCACGTGCCTACCGAACGTTAGGGTTAGCTGATCATTGTTAACTTATCAATTATGCCGCTGACCCACTCTCGGTCTCAGTCGCGTCCACACAACACCCAACGTGTACTAACTTTGGCTGCTGGATCCCATTCACCGGTACCGAGAAGAATAAGTACCAGCAAGCGAAGGGAGAAACGAACAGAGAAAAAGAGGCTGTCATACACGCATCCTACATACCGGTGCGACATTATGGGCATCTTAATGTTGTGCCTTTCTATTACGATTGTCCTCGTTGTGTGTTTGCTCCAACACGCTCTCGCTCTCCCTGTCACACACATACGCGCTTTATGTGCGTCCCAACATATGCGAATGGCTGTGGACAGCCGTGGACATACGCGGACGTTCAGCTTAATTGGCTCGCATTTTGGAGGCCGCCGTGACGTGCTGCTGCTGCTGCCACGGGAGAGAAGCTGCTTTGTTGGTTGTTTTCTCACCGAGCTACATTTGTTATGTCCCATTCGCTTGCGCCGCTGCCCAGCTACACGGGCCAGCCGGAACGTGAATGTTATGTGTGCGTCATCACAGCGGGAATGCAGTGGGGGAGGTGGAAGTGGGGGAGGGGGGCGTTTTGACCCCTCCCCCTTCCATACCGTCTTAAGACGATGGTTAACAAAACGAGCGCGCGTTCGTATGATTGTTGAACAATTTGGGCGAGTTTATACGATAACGAGGAAGCCGACCGGGGCCATAATTCGCATTTAATTGATTTACAAAACGGTGCTGTGGGCGCATGGTAATAGAAAAATTCCACCGAATCGAGCATTATCGATGATTTTGTTTATGCGTCTTGCATTTGCACATTTGCTGGCCTGCGCCCGGCAGGATATTTTTAACCCTAGAGCTCTAGAGCACTTAACCGCTACGTTACGACCGCGCAAAAGCGATGAAGTACCGTGTGGCGGTGCTTAAACCTTCCTTCAGGGGAGGGGAGTTGAAGAGTCAATCCATCCGATCGAATTTCCACCCGAAAGCGATTGTGCTGGTGGTGGTGTTGTTGTTGGTGCTGTGGCTCACGAGTGTGTGCACGATGGGCCACACTCGCTCACCCGAAAGCGATTGTGCTGGTGGTGGTGTTGTTGTTGGTGCTGTGGCTCACGAGTGTGTGCACGATGGGCCACACTCGCTCGTGAAACTTGCCCGGATTTGATTTCCACTTCCCGTTTTTGACATCCCTAATTTATACCCTTTCGCGCCCGCGGTGCGCAGTACACGAGCCGAAGCCATCGCCAGCGATAACGATGCACTTCATCCATCACCGTCGCCATCATCGTCATCTGCCCCGGCGCTGCTGCATGCATCAAGTGCGAGAACATCATCAGGCTCGTAATCATGATTATCAATCGGTGGAAAACGATCAATAAACTTTCCCGAGTGGTTTTTTTTAAAGCAATTAGTCATTTTTTAAAGTTTCAATGATGTTATCGAAATGAAAAAGTAAATAGCCACGCTTAAAATAGTTGTAGTCAACAAATAAACACTATTCAAACACATTAAAATAAAACACATTTTTATATGTGCGTTTAAGATGCGAATATGCACACAAGACTTTATATTTATCAATTATCTTGCTGATTTCTGCGTGGTCGTTTGGCGCAGTGCGTAGCACATAGCTCTCCACATCACTTGTCGTGGGTTCAAATCTCATCGCGACGGGCCTCTCTCCGTATTCAAAACAGTGGCTTATTATCTTGCTTGTGTGCATGATGTTAAAATGAAATTCAGGAATGTCTGTAATGACACGACACTGACACGTGTAAATTAAAGTATAAGTTTAATCAGCTAATTCCCATACACAGATATGGCCTATGAGATGAAAACTTCTCTTGGTTGTTGTATCGCCGCACACAGACAGGGCAGCAATAAACTAATAGCAATCAGAGGCTGTAAGAACTTGTGTTTTTTTGCAATTGTAACGTTTTGTAACTATTGAAAATCTCGTTTAAAGCAGTGTCCTTAGTATTTTTTTCAATGTTATAAAAATGAAAGAATTTTTTTTAGGACTCTTTGCATGGTTTTTTTTGCAACATAGGGATCGACGTTTTAGTTTTAACCGCCACTGTAAAAAAAGCTCAGAATATGCTTTCTCTTGTTCCATTTGAACGTTTTGAGATAAATATGCATTTACTATGCCTCTTACTTGGCTAATCTGTTTTATTTATTTATTTTATTTAAAGCTTTCAAACTTTTAGCTTCCTAATAGATTTTTTTGCCTACACCCTCCTCGTGCGGAATTGTGTCATGGATATTTTTAACCCTAGAGCTCTAGAGCACTTAACCGCTACGTTACGACCGCGCAAGAGAGAGAGAGAGGGCGAGCGCGCGCGCGCGCGCGGGTGTTAGTTGGGGAGGGTTTGTTTGAATTCGTTGTTCATTCGACAGCGTCAAACAACTTGCTTGTT
>KZ068409.1:103792-117260 GCA_002091845.1 Anopheles cracens | reverse complement strand
AACGGCCTGTGGTGTTGAAAATGGCTAAGAATCGCACCCTAAATACCAAACACCCGATGGTGGTAGCCATCACAACACCCCGGGAGCCTCCGTTTGCAGCAGATAAGCGCGATGCGGCGACGATCCATTCCCATTCTCCGAGGCCGGTGAGATGCAATTGATCACAAAATAAATCTCCCATTACGTCGTGTAATATTGTTAGCATCTTTTTTCTCCGGCGGGTTCATTGCTTTCACTCAACGGCACCATAAATCATTCGCGCCGGCGGAGGTTGCCGATTGCCAGCGTACTTCACACTGTGCAATCGGGGCCCGTGTGCCGTGTGCGCTCAAATTCTAATCGTACCACCGCGCACTCGCGATTTCCATCTGCTGGAAAACAAATCCTGCCGCATGTGATAAAGCGCGACGAAATGCTGCGGCGCAGAGAGACAGAGAAACAAATAGTGGTGTCAATAGAGAATTCTTGCCTTTGAATTATTGCCCCCGACCACGGTGGGACGTGTGCCGCCTGCTGGGTCGGTATTTCTTTTGAAAGAGCATCCTTTTTGCTTCGCGTGCGCTTGCGCTAATCTTGGCGACATGATTATTTTTCTATTGCGCTTATGTAAGGGTGAGGCTTTTTTCCCACCGCCGCAATCGGCAATAAGCGACCGACGGAGCGAGGAATTAATTTAAAAGTGCCAATAATTATGATCATCATGCAAATTTCTGCTTCAGGAAATTATCGGGTAACACCTAGCGTCCTAATCGTTCCAATAGTTTACATCCAATCCTCATTCGTATTCATGTTGGACGTTAGCGAGATCTGTTGTTTTTCATAGAAATAAATAAATGTGCTACTTGCTACAACCGTTTTAAAAGCAAATTAATGTTACACAAGATGATAATTTGAATTTCACAAACACTATTACGTATCATACAATCAATGCTTTATATGATACGATTGGCGATTATATGATTATATGATTGGCAAATTATGTACCATTTCATAACATTCCTAAGTTCATGAGATGAACAACAGATCATTACTTTTTGCTATAATCTGCAGCATATCTGTAGCATATGCAGCTAATGACCACATACGACCACATCCTTTTCTTTAGAACGAATAATCATTTTAAAAATCAATAAAACAAATATTCATAATGCTGAAAAAACTGCGGATGAGAATGAAGTGGGTCTTCATGGTTTGCAAGATCTGCTTATTTTTGTTAAATTTTAATACAAACAGAGCAGCTAATTTTCTATGGTTAACATTTTTAAATTGTTATGATGTTTGAAGATGTTAAAGGTAGAGAAATGGCGAGGCGCCGTATGCAGATCTGTATTTACTTATTGATTTATAAAATGCTATATGAACTGTCTTATAGATGTATTTTAAATTTGCAATGCATTGAATAAACAACAAATCACGCTTGGCGCAAAGACACCACCGCTAAGTGAAGTAAGTTGTTGTACAACTTAGCTAATGTTATAGCTAACTTTTTCCGATAATGTTATACAACAACCTTTTATTGACGGCAGCATCTTATACACGGATTCCAACGCCCGCAAAAAATGGCATATGTCACATGTAAATGTTGAATTCGAAGCGTTTTGATGGATCAATCACCATTACAAGTATGATACATTTATTAAACTTGTTAAGTGTTAAGAGAATTCAATAGGAAAATATCTTTTTTATTATGTAAAGATAGACTTTTTCGTAAGCTGTAAGGGAACTCTTGAATTGCTTCACTGGACAACTATTACTTTACTAGTTATGGTTTGTCTTACTTTCCAATTGTTTTGTTATCATCTGTAAATATTGAATGGTCACTATCGTGAAGATGAAATCATTCCGTTGAACTATGTATCAAATCGCATAACATGTTAAGTTCTTCAAATTGAATATGTTGTCTTTCCATCACTTATGTTACACAACTATCCATTTACCCACTTAAATATGTGCCAATGACTTAGCATTCGCTGCACATGGTAAATTTGTTGATGATTGAGCGATTGAGCGATATTTTCTAAATCTAGTTCAAGATGTTTGTAAATGTATTCAATGTTTGGCAACTTATCGGATTTTGTTTTCTGCGAAGGCTTAGTCATTGGGATGGTCGTATGGATCAAATCTCAATTACACTTTTTTAATATAAGCATGAATTTCATAGCATCTTTCTTTGTTAAAGTGCCTTGTTCGCTGTTACAGATTTTCGATGTTTAAAATATATAATAAATAATACTTTATTGGCAATTACCAACTACTATGAAAATCGAAATATTTTGGACTCTTTAAATCAACGAGTTCATTCTCGGCTTTAAAATTTTCGTTTCTCTGGTTTAAAATCAACAGGTTCAATAATTCAAATTTTGAGTTGCACACCCCTGACGTGAATTTGGCTAAACTGGTATAATCACGGTGGTACGCTGCATATGAACTTTGGTTCACTGTTAAATGTTGTGATTTTCTTATATTGATATCATCAGTCCTCTATCTCTCTATTCCGATGTAAATTATTTTCAGATATGTTTCATAAATCAGCAGATTATGCTACCAATAAACCCAACCGAATTAGTCCAGTTTGCTCCTTTTTTGTCGAATTTAGCTGACGTTTTGACAGCAACAAGCATGACAGCTGGAAAACTGACCTTTCCCAATTTGACATAACTTGGCTTTGCTCATGGAAAAGATTCCAGATTTCGTAACTGTTTTCGCATATATTTCGGAAACAAATCTAAACCGAAAACAGCTAAAATATTCAATCGCTTTTGGCATGTGTTGTATAGGGTGGGCGAAACAGCAAAACGATATAATTCTGACTCAACAAAAGTGTTTTTTTCTCTACAACTACGTAATTTTAGTTCATTTACAATTGCTGGATAAATAATTCAAAAGAATGTTATACTATTGAGGAATTGATTTTGTGAAATGTTTGATACTTTCTGTGAATGTTTCATTTTTCTGCATCAATGTTGAATAATTTCTATGCTTTTATTTCCAGCATTCTGTAAAGTTATAATCCTGTAACTAGACCCTCGCTTAACTCCTCTCGTACGCATGCGAAAGCTTCACACCGGGAGAGTGAGCGAGCGCGATGTTCGAGATGTGCCATCCGAAACTTCCACTTGGGCATTGTCAAATTGAAGTGCAAAAAACAACAAATAGACCTGCTATTGCAGGATTCGCGACGAAGAAAATTAATCGCCAATTGATTTCCTGCTTTCTTTGATGTGAATTACAAAGTTTATGTTCTGTTGTGACTGTTCAATTTAGTTCTACATTCGCGTCAGCATGAAAATCCACTTTCGCGAACAGTATTGCTCAAATGGTGAAGAAATTCTCTACGTCACTCCAGACCGTAAGTGTAGATAGTTCCGCAAGTTTATTATTTATTAATGCAGTCCGTTTCTTTTGGCTCTCCAGACCAAGATACCGTGGTTCGCGTTACGTTGAAAGGCGAGCGGCCATCGATACGCAAGCGTCTCAGCATCCGACGATTCTTCCAGCACCTGTTCCTGCCGGTCGGATATCCGGACAGTGTTAGCAGTGACTACCTGTCGTATCAAAAGTGGGACACACTGCAGGCCTTCTGTAGCACAATCAGCGGTAAATGCAAACTCGTGAGGTGCCTTTTCTTCCGTTTCTATACACTGCGTTCTTCCTCGCACGGACAGGTACTCTAACGACGCATGCAATACTGAAGGGAGTTGGGGTCGGAAGCGATGCGGTCAATCCACTTTCGGCAACGGTTACATGGGTGCTGAAGGATGGCACGGGACATCTGGGAAGAATACTGTTCGCCTGGTGGAAGGGGTAAGATCGGGTTATAGTATCGATTTTTTTTTTGGGTTCGTTTCGTTCCTTTTTGGAATGTCAATGCCACTCAATCGAACACTTCGCACGAACCTCCTTTCCCGGACGTGTGCTATTCGTGATGCTATTTATAACCCTCATTTGCACTGCTCCCCAAAACACAGCTCGGAATTAGATATCGATTCCAAAAAGTGGCGCATCCGTGCGGACATACTGAACGATGTAGCCATGGCTATTGATCTGTTCGTGCTACCGCTGTACCCGAAGGCGTCCACGTACATCCTCTGTGCAACCACCACCATGAAGGCGATAGTCGGTGTGGCGGGCGGGGCCACGCGATCCGCACTCACCCAGCACCACGCCATCCGTGGCAACTTGGCCGACGTCGCGTCGAAGGATAGCGCCCAGGAAACGTGTGTCAATTTGATTGCCTCCTTTGTGGGGCTTTTCCTTCTCTCGTACCTGCAGAATCAAAAGTGAGTGGCGCCGGCTGGCAGGAGCGTATGCACGGTAAACTAACGTTATTCCACCATCCGTTGCAGGATTTTATATGGTTTGTTTGCCTTCGTGACACTGGTGCATATTTACGCGAACATAAAGGCGGTCAAAGCGGTCTGTCTGCGAACGTTCAACGAAGCGCGCTACTTAATCGCCCTGGAGGAGTACTTCAAGTCGGGCATGATGCTCACGCCGATGCAGGTGAACAAACTGGAACGGGTGACCGTGGGCCAGACCGTGTCCCTGACGGCACGGGTAAAGATCGGTTGCTCGGCCCGTGAGTTAACCGAGTACTATCGCAACTGCTACGATCTGGAGAATCTGATCGCGTGCTTCGATTCGAGAGAAAAGTTTCTGATCGCCGAAACGCGCCACTATGTCGGCGTGTATCTGCACTTCACGGTCAAGCCGTTGGATATCATAAAATCGTACTTTTACGTCAATTGCTAACTAGCTTCGCGCATACAGAAACACTCTCGAAAGTAAGCTAGTGAAACGACACCGCCGTTTTATGCGTTAGGCTTTATTAGGTAGCACGGGTTTTAACATTTTAGCTACGCAGCAACGACTCCGAAAGCAGCAAGCAGCAGAGAAACGAAACCAAATTGAAGCCGTCTGCAAAAAAGGAAGCACTCACATACACACACACAAACATAATGCTTCACTGCTGTGATACAAATTTAGCACAAATTGAAACTCTATTTCCAATTTATATTTAGCATTTTGCGTGTAGCAGCTTTACATGAAACGGAAGCGAAATATTCCCCTGGCACCGGCAGCCGAACGAAACATCTCTTTTCCGTCTAGTGGAAGTCCGGCTTCGCCGCGCTGCTACCCTTTTTCGATCGCCAGAAACAATTCGTCAGCTTACGTTGCAGTTTCAAGTTCTACTAGTCGGTCGGCGCAAAACGTAGATACAATCGCACGAATGTCGCAATAAATTTAGGGCAAGAACACAATAAAGAAACCTTTTCCACTTTCCACCTGTGTTGCGCATGGCGTTCCTCCACGAGCAACTTTATTAGGCTGTTTGTTTCATCTCCACAAATAGTACGAAATATAGTACACAATCCCTGCACGCGCACTATTCGGGCCTTCCGCCCGTCTGCGACAGATGCTTCACAATATCGACCCAATTCCAGCCACGCTGCCGGTTTCCTTTGCTGTCCACACGGTCCCACTGTTTCCGCTTTTGCGCTTTGGTCAGTTGTTCCCGTTTCGCTTCCTTCTTGTTGTCTCTGCCCTCGTTGGCGCCGTCGTCCCCATCAGAATCGCTGTTTGTCTGCTCCCGTTCCAGCCGGGTGTTGGCCGTGCCGATAATCATCTGCTGTCCGTCGCCCGCATTGCAGTTTTCATCCGTCAGCAGCTCGTCCAGTTTATCCTTCAGGCACTCGAATAGCGTGTAGGTCATTCCACAGCCGATCCACTGTTGTGCTTCCTCTTGCAGGATCGTGTTAATGCTTTCCTTCACCGAACGGGAGCTAAAGGAAAAAGTGGGCGGCTTAGACAAATGATTGGCCACCGCTCGAGGACGGGCTCTCGACAAACTTACAGATTCCTGTTGTAAAACGTTTCCAGATTGAACGTGGGCAACTCGTTGGGGTAATTTTCCGTCCAACAGATTTCCAACAGGAACGATTTATTCCCTTCCTCGCCGTACTGTCCAAAAAAAGATCATTTCCAAACATTAGCGACAACTTTACCAGCACCGTCTTGCTGGATGTACCTACTTTGTACTGGTATGTCTCGGAATTCACCTGCTTGAAGGCACTGTCTCCTTCGTAGATCGAAACGAGCGCCTCTCTCTCGTCATTTTGCAGTTCTTTCGCCTCAGACATTCCCGGTTACGTGTGCTGTTGCAATAAATGTTTAGTGATATCTATTGAGATCGCCCAAAACAACAAGTGTTTATTTATTTTCCAACCAAAACATCTGCTTGTCAAACGCTATGACAGTTAATTTGACAGCCCCTGTAGGTTGTCAAAAAAGCGCGCAATTTTTCCCAGTGCGTTTGTTTTGAAACAACCGATCGTGCGCGTATTATTCAATGGAACCGGCAGAACTAGAATTTATCGGCGAAAACTCGCTAATCGGTGTGATACCTAACTTTAATCATGATTCCATCTACCTCATATCCGGCACCATTGAACCGTTCCGTGGAGGCACGCCGCTGTACGTTCCACTGTGGCTGGGAATCCATCTGCGCCAGCAGCAAAAGTGTCGCATCGTAACTCCTCAATGGATGGACATCGATCTGCTGGAGGATATCAAAGAAGCGGAAAAGCGTGATAGGTATAATGCGGGAGCTTCGTAACAGTGAGTGGTAGTTAACTCTCTCGTCTGACGGTTTCAGAAAATTCTCTAAAATGCCCAGCGAAAACTATATGGTGGAAGCGAAACTGATCCTAAGCACAGCCCCGGAGGACGTCCCTTCGTCGGACGCAATCAAAACGCTCATCAAGGACATTTACGATGTCCGCTGTGCGAAACTGCGAAGCACAACACTCAGCCTCATTTCGCTTTGTGATATATCGTTTATGTCCATATTGAAATGCCTAACGCCATCGGTTAAATTTTTCGCTTATATTCAGTCAATTGTACACACTCAGCTGTATTTCGCGTTTTGCACGGTACAATTTTTACAACGTCAAACTAACGAACATACTACCCGGGTATTCGTGGTGCTCTCGGCATACTGTTCTTACTGGCTAGCGGTATTTAGGTTTACATACATGCGCCTACCCTCTAGCGCTGCGGTATTCCGCGCACCTCAAACGTGTCTTACTGTGCGATAGAAATGGTTTGCTAGCTAGGTGGAGCCGGGTGTACCAAGCGTTCCGCAGAGCGCAGAGCACTCGAACACCACACACTCCAAATCGATGAAATTATAACAAAACACAAAATAGAAATGAAACAAAAGAGTACGCGGGATTTTTGTCGCCTTATCGCTAATGTCGATCGAATTGATGCTAAATGCTCCAGTCCAGCCGCCTATCGCGTGCGCTTACAAACTAATGACTCGAATCGAAAGAAAAGGTTAGGATTACGGATTGGTTAGAGTTGTGGCCGATTGCTGCCGCATTCTAATCGTTTCTTCTGCAAGCGGGCGCCATTCGGCTGGCGTTCGCATTCCACCAGAAGAGGACAGAGAGCGGTGTTGGTAGCGGTGTCCCGGAAGCTTATATCAATGTCCTATCCTACTGCATTCCCACCGGCAACCGGGTCGCAATCGCAGGAAGCGGGAGATTTTGAATTTGGAACCCCTTTTTGATCAAGCGCAAGCGTTGCTTGGGTGCAAGCTTTATGATTGAGATTGAAACTTTGCGCCAAAACGTACGGCCGTAGCCGCCATCGGTTCTCTGTACAAAGCAATCCAAACAAGTTGCCGAAAGCTGCGTTCCTTCCAGCCGATTGCTCCAACCCGGTCGCGGCGGTAAACTTACACGCTACATGTGTTCCACGTCGGTTCCGACGCTTGGTTCAGTCCTTAAACGCAACTATGAGATTTCGAAGCTGATTTTCGTTGTGTAGTGTAGTGATTCGTACACGCATTCTTACATGCAAAACAATCCTGCAGCGGGCACCCGGTTCGCGAAACGTCCCGGTGTTTCCGCTCGGTTCTTACTTTTGGTGCAAGCCGCATTTCGTTGTCCGCGTAGTGTCCCGCTCCGTTCCGATCGTCGAAACGGAGCGAGAACCGGCGCGGTTTCCTTTGTTTCTGTATATAATCCCCCCCACCCCGGTGGCCGGTGGGGCGACCATCGTCGGAACTTCTCTCGCCGGGAGAGTTGACCTCGAATTGGCGCCGGCTCCGGGAGACTGTTGTGGAAGGAAGGTGAGGGTGGGGTGGAGGTTTGTTTTGCTGATCTCAGGAGCGGGAGGTTATGTACACGGGATGGTTTTGGGTGGATGGATTGATGGACTCTTACGAAGCTAAAAGTTGGCAATCGGTGGCCAATAGGGAGGGTGAGTGTGAGCGCGCATGATCTATTTACAAGCGATGGGACGCGATGGGGCCCCTAGGCAAATGGCTACTTTCGCTGAGTCTACACCGCCACAATCTTGCTGGGGTCGACCTTCACGCGCAGGAACACGGTATCGTCCCGCACGAAGGGACGCCTGTTGAGCAGCTCGTGCGACACGAAGCGCGGGAATCCGAACCCGAGCGCATCCGGTTCGGTCGATGGCCGCTGGAAGTTCTCCCACGTGGGATCTGGCACAAAGGATTCCGCAACGCCGCCCTGGCCGCCACCGCCACCGCTGCCGAGCGTGCCCTGCTCGAACAGCGTGAACGTGACCGAGTGGGAGAAGGGCCACTTGAGCAGTGCGTCGTAATCGCCCGGCAGCACCTTGATGTACACGGACACGTGCGTTCCCTCGCCGGGGCCGTTGCCGTTCAGGAACATCGATGCCTGCAGCTTGTACCCGTACTGGCTCGTGTAGAACACAATTAAAAGATGAACAAATTATAAACCCGAGCTTTTGCCTAATACCTTTCCCTAAGGGAAAGGGCTTCCAAATGATCCCGTCAATTAAAGCCCAGGCATGCTCCCCGCGGTGCACGATCGGAATCGAAATCGAAGGGCGTTAGTCGTGCTTTTCTAATGACACAATTGCTCGCGCGTAGGCAAACCCGACCGCGACACCATGCAAAAGAGCACCTCCGATTAATTAAGTTAAGCACCTTTGGAGGTACCTACCGATTGGAAAGGTAGGTACTCTCTTGCGACGTGTTGCGCCGCCGTGGGCTGTATACGAGAAGCAATACAGGGTCACCGCAGTGCGCCTTCTCTTCTGCATCTGCCCGCCTGCCTGGCCGATCGTTTCGCTCGAAACCTGTTTCATGCCACCCCGCCTGCGCACATTCTGGCGCTCTGGCGGATTATTCGCGCACAAGGTAAGGTACGCTAAGCTGCTCCTAATCGCTGCTTTGGAGTGGGATTCTCGCTCTCTCTGGCTGCCTTCAACGTGTTTAAAACTTCTTGTTTTTTTCTCTCACCGCTATTTCTCTACACCTGCAGGGTTGACGTGTGCACTTTCATCCGTTCATCTCGAAAACACACTGGCAAATAATACGTCCGCCCGAGTACCGAATACCTGTATGGCAAAAAAGCACCACGTTTGCATACGACGCCGCGGCAAGCGACCCGACGACGTGAGCCAGCGGACATAATGCGCGAAAACAACGACCAAAAAAAAACCCCTCCGTGTGCCCGCGGTGGGAAGGAAAATAGCCGACGTATAGGACGCCGTCGTGTCGGATAATCACCTTCAATTTCCTCAGCTCGTCAGACCATTTGCAGCCTTGCTTGTGATGAATGCAGAATACCAATGAGCCCATGATGGCCTTCTCGGACTCGGGATCGGGATAGATCTGTGGGTTGGAAGAGAGAAAATAAAATTAAAACGTTAGCATAGCTAGCGACGTTGCCTGGCAGCGGACGGTGTCACAGTAACATTCGCGATTATTCCACCCATACACGCAGCGGCAGGAGGAGAAACGGCTCAAAATTCGCGCCCGTACGTTAGAGAACCGCTTCCGGTATGCCGTGCCGCAGCAGGGAACCGGCGATGGTCGAGGATCTTTGACCAGCGGTGGACATTGGTGCCGAGAAGCCCGGAGGCAACTCATTCCATCGACCGAACGGAACGGAAATCAAAGCGGAATAATCAAAAATAGTTTCCAAGCCCGAACCCGTGTGTCTGTAGCGCGCGTAGCGACGTGCGCCGCAAGAAATGGGAAGGAAAGAAACCTTTTCGATGCTAAAAGCTTCCCGCTACTGCCAGGCGGGGAGACGACCGTGCCGCGCTTCCTTCTCACTGGCGCCCGTTAAGCGTACACCCGATCAAAATACCGTTCTGTCGGTTTCGGGCACCGCTGAAGACCTTCTTGTGTTCACCCGGGGGTTTTGAGGTTTGTTTGTTTTGCTTCCACGGTGTTCCTTCCGCGCATGCATATCAATGAGCCCATTCAATATTGGGCCGTGGGCAGCACACACGCACACACACGTACGAAACACACCGGATGCCTGTTGAATACAGTGCGCCGTGTGTATGTATGATAAGGGTAGATGGTTTCGATTTCATGCCCGAATGCTTGCCAGAAACACCAGTGACAGTGACGGGTGGAACGACGTGATAATAGCCCACATATCGCTTGAGCATCGGAAGCAGCAAAGCCTACTCTTATCGGCTGCTCGAATCTGTTTATTTGCTTGCTCCACTGTCATACTACACAGAAATGGCTGTTCCGGGGCGGTGCCGGGGGCGGCGTGATCGGCAGCACGTTCACGTTGCAATCCTTCGAGTTGCGGTTGGGCGATATGCGGGCCGGAAAACTCAACGTTTTCGTCCACTGTGACAGACTGCGCACCATGATGCACGGGGGTTGGTTTTTCGTTTCTCTCGTTTTCGTTTTTTTCTCGGGTTTATCCTCTACCGTTGGTGCACCGTTACGACACGGTCGGGAAATGGGACACTGCGACCGTGGACGCAGCCAGTACCATTTGATCGTCGATCCACTCTAATCACTTTCGATCGAGACGTTTTCAACCGCCCTCAACAGCAAGCGATAGACCTTCGCGAGACAACCTTCGCTCACACACACACACCGCTCACGATGGAACACACGACTTAATTTTGATATACGACACACGCACACACACACACACGCAGCGATCGCGAATGGCAAAAGACGATCGTTTCCGCTGTTGTATACTGTTACTTCACCATTCATAAAAAATGCACCAGTCGTTTGTTTTTTTTTCTCGCCTCCTGCGTTAAGAGGTCACTTTAAAATAAGTTTTTTTTGTATTTTTTAAACCCAACACGCACACTTGACGCGTACTTTTTCCAACTTCGGTGCACTGCATCGGAAGTAGTAAAGCCGAGTAAGTTTATCAACTCGCAACTAGTGGCGTTTAATGAGTTGGAGTGCAAGACGCTTTCAACAGTGAACCGCACACGGGAAGAACGACACGAGACTCATGACCGCGCTCGGCCAGGTTCGAAGTGAGTTTGAACGTGCTGGTGCGTTGCGCGGCCGATCGATGCTCGCGCTACGCCAAACCGCACGCACCGAAGCTCTCGGGAGAGCGTTTCAGCGGTGCGGCAGAGGGAGACGGCCAAGAAGGCTGTTGCTTTCGCACTCGCACACGATTTCAATTCTGAAAACGAGCAGCCGTTTCCAATCAATCTATAGATCGCTCCTATCGTGCAGTGTCCGACCCTGAGCTCGGCCTGAAATTGTACTTTACGAAATCGTCTCCACGTCCACTTCGGTTAGCCGGTGTAACCTTGCGCTTTCGCGCAACTAGAGAGACTTCGTACTCGGACACGAGCGTCTCCAGCCATAAATTCGCACATCATCATCATCGTCTTTCCCACTTGCTACACCGCTCGTACCTCATTACCTTAAGCCGTGGTAGATCCGCATTCTCCACCCCAGACGTGGCACCTCCGTTCTAGCACCAAAAGCGTTATACATTTCGCAAAACTTGCCCCCTCACGAAAACATACCGCTCCGGAATTTGCTACGGAAGAGAAGAAAAAAAACGCGCGTTTGTGTTTCATTCTTGCCCCATTCCGATCGGGGCGGCGGAAAATAAATAAACCCGCGCAGCCCATGACGGCACCGTGGTTCTGAACAGACACGCATTTCACGTACGATCGTCGAGGTGGCAGAAAAAAAATGTTGTTGAGACTTGAGCCCGACGGTGGAAACGTTCGCACTGGAAGCGGGAAAGGAAAACACTTGGCTGCATGCAGTCGCTCTTATTTTTAAATATGCGAAACACCGAAACACAGAGGCCTACGTACTATGGAGGAAGGAAATTGCGAATGTCTCTCGGGAGGAAGACCTCCTGTCTCTCTGTCTCTCTCTATCTCCCGGTCAACATATCAGGGCATCGCGTGTGCACCGGAAGTGGCAAAACTGTTTTATTTGTTTATTTTCTCCACACACACACACCTCATACAAGACCCCAGAAGAAGCGAAAGCGAACTTATGAGCACTGAGCAAATCTCGATCAGCGTTCATTATTTGCCGTAAATCGCCCTCCCTGTTCGGTACGCAAACAACCGTCCAGGATGCCCATATTATGATAAATGATTATTATTGTCGAGCCAAGAGGGAATTGGAAAGCAACCGATGGCAACAACATTAGTGCCGGTGATTTTATTCTAAACGACGATATGACGAACACAGCTTGATTCGAAGCGACGCACCAGCCAGAAGCCCATAATGACTGACTTGGTCCGTTCCACACATGGCTGCCCATCAAGGGCACCAAAGGCGAAAGAGGTGCGGATAATTTTTAGTACCGCACACCGCACCTAATTTCACCCGACATCGGCCACCAACAGCACCCTTTTTGCTGGTGCGGCGGCTATCTTGCGGCCATATTCACGCTTTCTCGCCCTGGTCCACCCCTGGGTCTTTCGATCGCGTACCATCTTCCGGTCCGGGGAATGACGATCAAAGGCTACGGTCTCGTGGCTCGCCCGTACATCCCATAAATCATCCACGGTTGACCGCGGCACCATGCGTGCCTTCGCTGCCCGTGAAGAAATGATCTCCTGCGTGCGTGACACGATCATGACTTGGCGGCCTATTGTCGGTCCTCGGGCGCCCCCACGGTCTGGTGACTCGTCATTAGACTCGTTCCCTTCAATTAGACTCCCGGTCGGTGGTGGTAGTGGTGCTGAGCCGGGATTTCCACGTTGGCTCGGGGCAAAACAAACAATCAGCAACATAATTGGAAAATTAATGCACACTCATTGATGCGGCGCGCGTTTTACTGCCGGGTGTTTGGTCGGGAAGCGCGCAGTGTCTCAAGGCTGCGTACTTCCGAGTACTTCACTTGGAGCGGGGCCGAACTGTTCGATGGCTGGGCTGCCGAAAACCAAAAAGTGCAAATGCTGCGTTAAATCGTTGAGCTTACGTTTTGCAAACGTTTCGTTTGCTACTTGCCCCCAAAATGCAATGTCCAAGCGAGTTCCTTGCCTACGTGGTGCCGACACACATAGCAACCCAATACCAGACCCATTCACCCGTTCCATCGGAGATATTATGCTACGGATTTGATTGAACGATCCGGGCCCGGGTTTCGGACACTAATGAGATAATTTCACGACCACCACTTCACACCAGACACAGCCCTCATAA
>KZ068409.1:87467-103782 GCA_002091845.1 Anopheles cracens | reverse complement strand
TCTTCATTCAATTATTTCGTCCGCGCGGATGGTGGTTTCACTTTTTCCAATCCAATTTCGACTGATGGCCGGCGCGGAGATACCCCACAACGGAAAGCCAATCAAAACGATACCGCCGCAACACTTGTGTGCGCCAGCAGAGAGCTCTCCTCTAGAATAGCTGACGCACAATGCATGCGCGAGCGATGGCCCCGTACTTACCGCGGCTTGGGTCAATAAAAATTCTAATTACACGCCGTTTATTGACACAAAATACACCGGTATCGACACCGGTGCCATGAAACCGGCCGCGTGACCGTGTGGAGATGGAAATTAAAAGCCCGAAATACTCGAGAAAAACCAATCAATCAGCCCCCACGAGAAACCACCTCACAGCCCGCGCCCCGGAAGGAACGGAAGTCCCAAAACGGAAACGGATTGTAAACAGCAGCGCCCCAGCAAACCCAGCTTGGAAATTGCGATGGCTATCACTCAAACCCCCATTCGGAATCAATCGGACACGAGACGGAAAGAAGCGAGGCTGGGAAGAGAGATTAGGGTGAGCAAATGCGAACCGAACAAACGGAAATTTGTTTAGTTACTGTAGCTTTCGTTTTTTAGCTTCGCTGCTTTACGCCTCCCATATTTCCACTTTCACGATTATCATCATCATCAGCTGGCAAAGCACACCGGCACAAACCAGGCGCGGCCCCCAGGTTCCGTTCTTCGCGGTTCCGGTCCCGGTCCGGTGTACATTATGCTCACTTTCGGCATTCGAAGTGCCGAAGTGCGTGCCGAGGCGCACTTTACACGGCCCTGGCGGAGGCTAATGTTTTATCAATTTGCGAACCGAATCGATCACTACTCCACCGAAAGGGAAAGTGCGGAGTGCTCTTCTGGGGCGTTTTTCACTCGGAAACGATCACACAGTAACACACTTACTTATCACACTAAGCAAAACGTTGATTTATCGCGATCGTTGCGCGTGCAGTCAATCAACATCTGAGCGAAACGACGACGATGATGAAATTCCGACACTCTGCGGCGTCTGCACACAAACGTCACCGCGGATCTAATGCTCCAGAAGAGCTCACAAACACTCCAGACCCGGGGTTGCTCGGTGCGGACAACATGTTCCAGCAGGCGGGTTGGAATAATGGCCGGTTGCTAAAAATAACAACTTTATGATGTGCCCTACGCGTGGTTCCAAGCCCGGCCAAGATCGTCGTCTTCGCTTGCAGCGGCATGTGCAACGTGTCTCCCGGCTCCCATTGTGCGTTGGCCCCATAGATCGCCCCCTCTTAGAATTCTATTTTATGCCGCTCCAGAGGAGGATGACACAAAAGAGTGGAGCGACAGACACACCGAGCCCCGAGCGGTGGAGGCAACGGCCGGGCAGAAACACAAGAAAGTATCGAGTTGAAAACTCATCAAAACTCGACTATAAAAAGAAAAGTTCTCCGCCCGGACCACAAATGTCGGGAGCGCGATCGGATCGCGATCTTGTGCCCCCTTTCTTCTGGCGCACTCGACGTCGAAGGCGGTACAATAAAATTAGAAGCGTACACCTTTCCCACACATAAATCTCTCATTTGTGGCCTTTCGGGACGGACGACGACAAATGGGAGGAAATACGCCCGGGAGTACTGCTGCCGTGCTGGTGCCTCCACTCGCGCTGTGTGTTGGAGAAATTATTACAAGAATGTTGAAAATAAACAGTCACAACACCGCCAGCTTCATCACCAGTTGTATCCCACACCCGGGGCCCGGCTCTTTGAGAGCCTCATCCTCGGCACACTTGGGGACGCGGCTGTTGAACGTACGTTTGCCCCACGAGAGCGGCATATGTGGGCAAGATTCGATGGAGTTGTGTAAACATTTACACATGTTCGTTCTCCTCCTCTGTCGGCGTGCGCTCATTACCATGTGTGTGTGTGTGTGTGTGGAACCGACCGTGGAAATGCCGCCGTTCGACGGAAGTCAAGATCCCTCAAGCCCGCACAGTGCCGGATGGATAACTTTGTGGAATTTCTCCCCTTTGCCAGCAGAACCTGCTTCGGGAGGCCGGTTTAGGGACAGGGGGTTTCAAACGACGATCCCAACCCCGACCCGCCGCTTCCGAAACCGACAGGTGTATGCGAAAATCGCGCCCGCATACTTACAATTTGACTAATTTCCGTAATCGGCACGTTGGGTGGCGGAGTCGGTGAGGAGGAGGATGACGACGGCGACGACGAGGACGACATCGTGCTGGACGAGGACGTGGAGGTGGATTTGTTCCGGGGCGGTGCCGGGGGCGGCGTGATCGGCAGCACGTTCACGTTGCAATCCTTCGAGTTGCGGTTGGGCGATATGCGGGCCGGAAAACTCAACGTTTTCGTCCACTGTGACAGACTGCGCACCATGATGCACGGGGGTTGGTTTTTCGTTTCTCTCGTTTTCGTTTTTTTCTCGGGTTTATCCTCTACCGTTGGTGCACCGTTACGACACGGTCGGGAAATGGGACACTGCGACCGTGGACGCAGCCAGTACCATTTGATCGTCGATCCACTCTAATCACTTTCGATCGAGACGTTTTCAACCGCCCTCAACAGCAAGCGATAGACCTTCGCGAGACAACCTTCGCTCACACACACACACCGCTCACGATGGAACACACGACTTAATTTTGATATACGACACACGCACACACACACACACGCAGCGATCGCGAATGGCAAAAGACGATCGTTTCCGCTGTTGTATACTGTTACTTCACCATTCATAAAAAATGCACCAGTCGTTTGTTTTTTTTTCTCGCCTCCTGCGTTAAGAGGTCACTTTAAAATAAGTTTTTTTTGTATTTTTTAAACCCAACACGCACACTTGACGCGTACTTTTTCCAACTTCGGTGCACTGCATCGGAAGTAGTAAAGCCGAGTAAGTTTATCAACTCGCAACTAGTGGCGTTTAATGAGTTGGAGTGCAAGACGCTTTCAATTTGAGCATCGGAAGCAGCAAAGCCTACTCTTATCGGCTGCTCGAATCTGTTTATTTGCTTGCTCCACTGTCATACTACACAGAAATGGCAGCGGAGATTACTAGAGACACGGAAGATTTATGGCATCTTCTCGCGCAGAGTCGCAATGATTCACGGAGAAGATTGAAATCTGCGAAGCTGCGCCCGGAATGATTGCTTTTATCGTCAGACGTCCCGGATGCCGGGTGAAGGAATCATCTTCAGATCTTCGGTAACGGCGCGGCACTGGCACTGGGGCACGTAAGCAAATTCCACGGCGCCTTATCGCACATACGCTGTCGATCGGGTAAAGCACTCCCACGGGCCCCCTCCCCCCACCCTCGTTACCAGTGTTTGTAGAGTCAAGCCGGTCGAGCGTGAGTCCGCGCGATAAGAGAAAACTCCGACCGGACCAACTGGACGCGGCCGCGGCTCTATCAGATAGTGTGCGCGCTTCCGTCGTCGAGATTGGCCCCTGGTATGTTTGTTTGAACGACGGATTTCGACGAGGTTACCACCGGCCTCCTGCGTGTGCGTGTTTGCGCCAGACAAACTAATAACATTCCAGGTCGAGTGTGCTGCGCTCTCGACGACGCCACGGGCTCAGACGAAGCTTCGCTGGGGTTGGTGTGGGAAAATAGTCCACAATCACCAATCGGTGCACGGGCGATAAAAATGGGAAGCTCAACGCACATTGTTAACCTTGTTACACTTTAATCGTCCCGAGAGTGGACCAGGTGACCTGGCGTGCGTGCCTGCTTTATGGTATCGGCAGAGACCGGCACGATCATGCGATCTTGATTGAAGTCCTGCCAATGTAGTTTTTCAATTCTGAAAACGAGCAGCCGTTTCCAATCAATCTATAGATCGCTCCTATCGTGCAGTGTCCGACCCTGAGCTCGGCCGGAAATTGTACTTTACGAAATCGTCTCCACGTCCACTTCGGTTAGCCGGTGTAACCTTGCGCTTTCGCGCAACTAGAGAGACTCATGTTTATGTTGTGCGTCTCATCCGCACCAGCGCCCGCGCGGGGCGAAACTTTGCCGCGAGAGAGAGCATCGCAGTGCGGCCCGAGTGCTGCGATGTACCAACATGTTGGCTGGTGGAAAGCTTTTGTTGTTCGTGGTGGTTTAGGAGGCAGCTTTGTGGAATTGTGTGGTAGTTTAAGGACGAATTTCATAGAATATTAATTATAACAATCGCCATTGTTCCAAAGCTGGTGAGCTTCAGAGTCGAATTTTCAATCTGTGTTGAATGTATTGGAAAATATATGAAAAACATTAAAAATATGCCAATCGAGTTGGTATCGACCGACGGGACATGTTGGCATGCCTTTTTTTAATTTAAAGAATCCTGGATCTTCTAACTTTCATGATACAATCAAATGAGGTCACCAGCTTACCTGGTAAATTTTGCAGGTTGTTCTTGCCATTATGGCTTCAGGAGACGCTGATCCAATGGTGTCTTATGCCACTGCTTAGGTTTTGGATTTATCTTGCTAGCATATGGAACATTCATGAGACATGTTGCTCTATTTTTCAATTCTATTTCGTTGTATACACTACTGAAGTGTTTGCGTTATAGCATTTACTCCAATATTTCCAAGTTTGTTATTGTTTTTAGCAATAAATTTCATTAGACTTTTGTACTCTTTGCAATGTCTGGTTTACAGCGCTTTGAAATTTACACTTACTCTTTAACTAGTCATTTTAACCCTCGTCTCGTTGTGACACTCAGGCTCATATAGATTTTTTCAGATTACAGTTTTTTTTGTTATTAAACCTAAGCATGAACACATTGGGTGTTAACAGCTGAAACTACTCTTTAGGCATTGTATTTTAACTTGTTTTTTTTGTTATTAAACCTAAGCATGAACACATTGGGTGTTAACAGCTGAAACTACTCTTTAGGCATTGTATTTTAACTGCATATTTAAATATTACTCTCTTTTGATTTATTTTGTAAAAAGTTCAATGCAAAGCAGGTTTTCCGTATAATTAAATAATAAATTGATCTCACTCGTCAAGATTAGAGTTTCGATCAAGAGTTTCGAAGTTACTAAGAGTAGCACTAAAACACACAATGAGTGTGTGAGGCAAACCCAGATTTGATAAGAGTTTGAAAGTTATTAATCACTGCACTAAAACACACAATGAGTGTGTGAGGCAAACCCAGATTTAGGGTGTCTTGAAGAAGTATATTTAATAAATAACATTTTGCTTTAAAAACATGATTTTTATAGCATAGTTAGCCTTTGGTATGCTTATAAAAATAAAAGTAAAATAAAGTTTGAAATATTTTATTTCTAATGTGCCCCGAAAGCCCATCCTGAGGTGAAAAAATACTGATAATAATTCACTTCCATTTGCTACATATTTATCCATATCCATATGTTTAAATTTGTCTCAAAATGTCATCGCACAAAATGTCTTCAGTTTTGAGTATACGACTAAAAGTTGTGATACTTATCGCAGGAAGATATAACCTTCAAATCCTCTACCATATGTAATGTCATTCGGATACATCATTTGATAACGTTTCGTTCCAACTTCCAACTACTTTGCTGTATCTCTTCCAGCACGGGACAGCAACCCGCTGGAAGAGGCCAGCTGTTCCAGGATGGACCCAGCATAAAACAGCCTTCGGAAGGCAAACAAGACAAGACTACGGAACGAGAACGAAACAACAACACAACAAAAAACGTCCAAACGAAGCACAATCCGTGACCGATGGGCTGTGTTGTGTTGCTATTGCCCCGTTTATGCTTGTGTGTGCAATCGACCCGTTCGAACGTGTTCGTTCCTGTACGCCGGCGACGAGAGAGATAGAGAGAAAAGGAGAAGCCAACGACGCAATTGTTGGGCTCGTCTCTCCGTGTCGGGCTCTGGGTGAGAGGGTTCCTATGCTTCCTTGCGCCGATCCGCCATGCATCATCAAAACCGGGTGCACCATGCTTCATTCATCGTCCCACACACACACACATACAAGCATACACCCCGGAGGCTTTGTAACGTTCCACCGAGCAACGAAAGGTCCCGTTCCTTATGCCTCTTTTTGCTGCCCTTTTTGAACCACACCTTCTGCTGATGATCTGTGCTCTGTGCTCTGTGCTTGCGTGCCTGATCGTGTCGCTTCATGATCGTCTTTGCTCATCTCGCTACAGTGTTGTTGTTCGTATAATAATTTTATTTCGATCCGTTTGTTTACACCGCGATGGCATCGTTGCGACCCTTTGGCGTGGTGGTGTTCATTTCCGGCCGCAATAAAAAACTGGTCGTTTATTTAGAAATCTTCATTCGAGCGTTTGTTGACAGATACAGAATGGAAGGGATGAAAAGGTGCACTATTACAGGCGATGAAGTTCTTGAAGTTCGGTAACGGAAACGAAGATATTCTTCCAAGAAGCCAGACGAACGTCTACAAATTGATTTGTTATATTTTAGCATTGCTATAAAACTATTTCATTGCTATTTCATATTTCATTGCTATAAAACTATAACCAAGTTTATACACTCTCAAATATGTCAGTGTGCATGCCACACACTTCTCACTTCTCTATTGCACCAATTCTTTCGCAAGCCACACGATCGTTCTGCCATTTTGGGATGCAGGCTGTGCTGCAAAAATAAATTAGCCCTTGTGGCATTCTTTTCCCGCTCTCTCGAAAAAGATCGCTTTGTTTCTGTGTCCCATAAGGGGCTTCAGTAGAAATAGAGCTCAAGCGGAGAGGAGAACTTCCGATACCTTTTTTCATGCGAACCCTAAATGGTAAATGTGATGTATGAAAAAAACTGTGGTAAAACATAGACACATAATTAGGGGGTAGCTGCATGCATGCGAGACTAAGCTGTGTTACAAATTTTGTATTGATAAAATGGTCAAACTTTGAGAAAGTTTGGAAGTAATGCAGAGTAATAATATCAGAACCAATAGTTTGGAGAATCTACATTTAATGTTTACAGGAACTCCGAATATTTGTTTTACTTTCGACATCACTTTATAGCGCACCCCATACGTGCAATATCAACCGCTCCCAATATTAAGGCCTAGCATTTGAAGTTGGGTGCTTGTTCTCTCTACTTCACTTCTCATAAGGCTCCTTTAGCATGTGAGCAACGTATTGAGGTAATATCGATCTCAAAGGGAGCAGAAAGACATTATACGGTCACAGCTCCGTTAACATCTGCTATCCCCGGTCCCTTCAGTATGCAACTCTGAACATGCATTCTCAGCATAGAAAGAAAAAGGCATGGTGACAAAGAGGAACAAATCCTGAAGTTGAAACGTATTCTCCTGTAGGAACCCCGTTTACAATGTTTTGTATGATCGTCAACGTTCAACGTTAGTGTGAGATTCATTCCATCACAATAGCTTCTAGATATTGGCCGTATTATTGCCCATCGCATGACGAAATGGATAGCATTGACATTTACACACGAATCTTTACATCAATTTGAGTTAATAAGCACGATCGGTTGTGCAATGCATGATAAAACACAAACTTCACGCGCCCTGCCCGAATTGTGGTCCACTTTCGGACGTTTAGCACACGGCGCATTTCGATATCACATTTAATGAAATTCAATCTTCAATCAATTTCGCTCGCTGCTTCATCATCATCCCTACGGCTTCTATAAAGTGATTTGAAATAAGACCCACGCCTCAGCTGTGTGGCTGTTTTTTTTGTTATTAAACCTAAGCATGAACACATTGGGTGTTAACAGCTGAAACTACTCTTTAGGCATTGTATTTTAACTACATATTAAAATATTACTTTCTTTTATTTCATTTTGGAAAATGTTAAATGCAAAGTAAGTTTTCCGTAAAATTAAATAATAAATTGATCTACCTCGTCAAGATTAGACGGATAAGAGTTTCGAAGTTACTAAGAGCAGCAATAAAACGCACAATGAGTGTGTGGGTCAAACCCAGATTTAGGGTGTCTTGAAGAATTATATTTAATAAATAACATTTTGCTTTAAAAAACATGATTTTTATAGCATAGTTGATCTTTGGTATGCTTATAAAAATAAAAGTAAAATGAAGTTTGAAATATTTTATTTCTAATGTGCCCCGAAAGCCCATCCTGAGGTGAAAAAATACCGACAATAATTCACTTCCATTTGCTACATATTTATCCATATCCATATGTTTAAATTTGTCTCAAAATGTCATCGCACAAAATGTCTTCAGTTTTGAGTATACGACTAAAAGTTGTGATACTTATCGCAGGAAGATATAACCTTCAAATCCTCTACCATATGTAATGTCATTCGGATACATCATTTGATAACGTTTCGTTCCAACTTCCAACTACTTTGCTGTATCTCTTCCAGCACGGGACAGCAACCCGCTGGAAGAGGCCAGCTGTTCCAGGATGGACCCAGCATAAAACAGCCTTCGGAAGGCAAACAAGACAAGACTACGGAACGAGAACGAAACAACAACACAACAAAAAACGTCCAAACGAAGCACAATCCGTGACCGATGGGCTGTGTTGTGTTGCTTTTTTGCCCCGTTTATGCTTGTGTGTGCAATCGACCCGTTCGAACGTGTTCGTTCCTGTACGCCGGAGACGAGAGAGATAGAGAGAAAAGGAGAAGCCAACGACGCAATTGTTGGGCTCGTCTCTCCGTGTCGGGCTCTGGGTGAGAGGGTTCCTATGCTTCCTTGCGCCGATCCGCCATGCATCATCAAAACCGGGTGCACCATGCTTCATTCATCGTCCCACACACACACACATACAAGCATACACCCCGGAGGCTTTGTAACGTTCCACCGAGCAACAAAAGGTCCCGTTCCTTATGCCTCTTTTTGCTGCCCTTTTTGAACCACACCTTCTGCTGATGATCTGTGCTCTGTGCTTGCGTGCCTGATCGTGTCGCTTCATGATCGTCTTTGCTCATCTCGCTACAGTGTTGTTGTTCGTATAATAATTTTATTTCGATCCGTTTGTTTACACCGCGATGGCATCGTTGCGACCCTTTGGCGTGGTGGTGTTCATTTCCGGCCGCAATAAAAAACTGGTCGTTTATTTAGAAATCTTCATTCGAGCGTTTGTTGACAGATACAGAATGGAAGGGATGAAAAGGTGCACTATTACAGGCGATGAAGTTCTTGAAGTTCGGTAACGGAAACGAAGATATTCTTCCAAGAAGCCAGACGAACGTCTACAAATTGATTTGTTATATTTTAGCATATTTCATTGCTATAAAACTATAACCAAGTTTATACACTCTCAAATATGTCAGTGTGCATGCCACACACTTCTCACTTCTCTATTGCACCAATTCTTTCGCAAGCCACACGATCGTGCTGCCATTTTGGGATGCAGGCTGTGCTGCAAAAATAAATTAGCCCTTGTGGCATTCTTTTCCCGCTCACCCGTTCTTTTCTCTCGTAAAAGATCGCTTTGTTTCTGTGTCCCATAAGGGGCTTCAGTAGAAATAGAGCTCAAGCGGAGAGGAGAACTTCCGATACCTTGTTTCATGCGAACCCTAAATGGTAAATGTGACGTATGAAAAAACTGTGGTAAAACATAGACACATAATTAGGGGGTAGCTGCATGCATGCGAGACTAAGCTGTGTTACAAATTGTGTATTGATAGAATGGCCAAACATTGAGAAAGTTTGGAAGTAATGCAGAGTAATAATATCAGATCCAATAGTTTGGAGAATCTACATTTAATGTTTACAGGAACTCCGAATATTTGTTTTACTTTCGACATCACTTTATAGCGCACCCCATACGTGCAATATCAACCGCTCCCAATATTAAGGCCTAGCATTTGAAGTTGGGTGCTTGTTCTCTCTACTTCACTTCTCATAAGGCTCCTTTAGCATGTGAGCAACGTATTGAGGTAATATCGATCTCAAAGGGAGCAGAAAGACATTATACGGTCACAGCTCCGTTAACATCTGCTATCCCCGGTCCCTTCAGTATGCAACTCTGAACATGCATTCTCAGCATAGAAAGAAAAAGGCATGGTGACAAAGAGGAACAAATCCTGAAGTTGAAACGTATTCTCCTGTAGTACTTTAGGAACCCCGTTTACAATGTTTTGTATGATCGTCAACGTTCAACGTTAGTGTGAGATTCATTCCATCACAATAGCTTCTAGATATTGACCGTATTATTGGCCATCGCATGACGAAATGGATAGCATTGACATTTACACACGAAACTTTACATCAATTTGAGTTAATAAGCCCGATCGGTTGTGCAATGCATGATAAAACACAAACTTCACGCGCCCTGCCCGAATTGTGGTCCACTTTCGGACGTTTAGCACATGGCGCATTTCGATATCACATTAAATGAAATTCAATCTTCAATTAATTTCGCTCGCTGCTTCATCATCATCCCTACGGCTTCTATAAAGTGATTTGAAATAAGACCCACGCCTCAGCTGTGTGGCGTGTGTGTGTGCTTTTTCTCAATATTTCGATCGATAGAACTCCACCGTCCCGCTGACGGCGGAAAGGTCAAGTGTTTCTCGTTCAGCGCGGTGCAAAATAGCATACATTTCGAGCCACATCTCATCACGCCAGCCTACGCGCGCCTGAGCGGGAGGGCCCTGAATCCGCTGGATATAGACACATTACGCAACCTCGCCAAGCCAGCCATCGGCCTAGGCCTAGGCGAAGCCCTAATCGAGGCAAGTGAGCAGTTCCCCGTTGAATCTCGGGCCATGAATGGCGCCACCGCCACCAGGATGGAGACAGATGGACTTGCCCGGGCCGGCCGGATCAACTGTCAAATTATCTACAGGCGCACCGTCGTCGTGGGAAGCGCCGTTGGAACGGGGGCCCCCAGTGGGCTTCATTCGCGCCCGGCGGCTGTTTATGCTGTGTGGCTAGGCAGCAGCACCGTCTCCCCCACCGAAGGCTGCGGGAGGGTCGCAGGATCCGCGAGATGATCGCGTGAAGCACGAAACTGGTTCCACGACTCTGCCAACACATTTGCGCCCGGTGCCCGCACGAACACACGAACAGCACGCCACCTGGGAAAGCAATGCGATTGTGTGCATTGCGTTTGAAAGAGCGCTTGAGCTGGAATCTACTTGTACTTGATGGAACGGCGAAGGTGAGAAGTAAGGAAGTATTAAATTCGCTAATGAAAAATCGAGCAATTCCAATGCTAATCTAATGGTGCACCCGTTTTGCGTGATCCAGCGCGACCACTTAACTTTCTTCCATAATTAAATTAATAATGGACTTACTTTTTCGTAACAACTCTTAGTTTTAGATGCCTTTAGGCAGAAGCCATTTACATTTATTTAACACATTGTTTACAATTTGCTGAACAGATTTCATCCTCTAGTGGATCAAGTCACTGACGGAGATACTTATCAATCCACAGTCATAGTGATGACTTACTGCCTCGGCTGGTCGGGTTGGGGCCATGGGGTGTGCTTTAAGCCGAGCAGGTCAAATAAAGAACTCGAAAGTCTTCTCTCTGGGACCGGGCCTCCTCCTCCACTAGAAGGGCCACTTTGAAAGCCTCGACTTGGAAACCACAACCACGGCTCGTGGCTCGAACCGTCGCCCTTATGCTCCAACGCTATGTCTAATGGCCTGAACCTCCAGCGAGTGTCCGGGAACAGCGTGTTCGAAACCCGTTCGAACACGTTTGTTCATGCCTTGTTCGCTCCCTCTCTCTCTTTCTCTCGCTGTCTCTGAGTCACCCACACACAAACGGCACAGCACGCCAAGGTAAATCAGCACAAAAAACCCCACCACCCACCCACCGAGCCGGGAGAGTGGGAGATCTGTCGCGGAGATCGTTTTCTACCGATTTTCTGTCACGAATCACGACGCGGCACTGGCCGGCGACGCAAGATGAACGCGACGGGGCGCGATCGCGCTTTTTCCTCCCGTTACGATCGCCTCCGGGCAAGGTCATAGAAGGCCGCGTACCAACACACACACACAGCCGCGCGCTGCAGCAGCGAGTGCGATGATCGCATCCTCCAGGTTTGGAAAGGCGCACCGGGTCTCGGGGCTGGACGGACAACCGGTGCAATTGTATGGAACCGGAGCGGTGCGGGTTCGCTCGAAGACGTTTCTGGTGGCTCGAGCAAAACGGTTTTCTGCCTTTCTGTCGGTTTCTTCATGTTTGTGTCCCCCTCCCACCTCCTGCTCACACTGCGAGTGTGAGTGCGCGAGTGGAGCACTTCGGATTCGCTCGCACAAACCCCGTGCCCCAATGTGTGCCAATTTCCCAGCCGTTTAACCGTTTTCTCGCGGTGCATTCCTTACGATGCGACGGTTTTCTGTTCGTGGCTGTATGCCGGCGCACGGAACGGCAAGAGGCACTCGGGCTCGCTGTCACTGCAAGCTGCGCGCGGTCTGTCGGTTAAGATGAGGTGTTGGAAAGTGCGATACCTGTGTGAGACGCACAAAACGCGGAAACCGATAGACGCTGCGTGAGAAAAATGGCCACGATTGCAGTTCGTGGTGCCTTCGATATTTCGCTGCTTTTTTGCCGTATCTTTCCGTGCCGTGTGTCGTGCTTAGCATAGTGAAATGGACGCGGAACGGGTTACCAGTTCCGAAGAAATCAATGATCCGCGTGGGAGTAGCTGAGATATGCGGTTCGGTATTTCTCGCGGTACTTGACTGACGGAGATACTTATCAATCCACAGTCATAGTGATGACTTACTGCCTCGGCTGGTCGGGTTGGGGCCATGGGGTGTGCTTTAAGCCGAGCAGGTCAAATAAAGAACTCGAAAGTCTTCTCTCTGGGACTGGGCCTCCTCCTCCACCAGAAGGGCCACTTTGAAAGCCTCGACTTGGAAACCACAACCACGGCTCGTGGCTCGAACCGTCGCCCTTATGCTCCAACGCTATGTCTAATGGCCTGAACCTCCAGCGAGTGTCCGGGAACAGCGTGTTCGAAACCCGTTCGAACACGTTTGTTCATGCCTTGTTCGCTCTCTCTCTCTCTCGCTGTCTCTGAGTCACCCACACGCAAACGGCACAGCACGCCAAGGTAAATCAGCACAAAAAACCCCACCACCCACCCATCGAGCCGGGAGAGCGGGAGATCTGTCGCGGAGATCGTTTTCTACCGATTTTCTGTCACGAATCACGACGCGGCACTGGCCGGCGACGCAAGATGAACGCGACGGGGCGCGATCGCGCTTTTTCCTCCCGTTACGATCGCCTCCGGGCAAGGTCATAGAAGGCCGCGTACCAACACACACACACAGCCGCGCGCTGCAGCAGCGAGTGCGATGATCGCATCCTCCAGGTTTGGAAAGGCGCACCGGGTCTCGGGGCTGGACGGACAACCGGTGCAATTGTATGGAACCGGAGCGGTGCGGGTTCGCTCGAAGACGTTTCTGGTGGCTCGAGCAAAACGGTTTTCTGCCTTTCTGTCGGTTTCTTCATGTTTGTGTCCCCCTCCCACCTCCTGCTCACACTGCGAGTGTGAGTGCGCGAGTGGAGCACTTCGGATTCGCTCGCACAAACCCCGTGCCCCAATGTGTGCCAATTTCCCAGCCGTTTAACCGTTTTCTCGCGGTGCATTCCTTACGATGCGACGGTTTTCTGTTCGTGGCTGTATGCCGGCGCACGGAACGGCAAGAGGCACTCGGGCTCGCTGTCACTGCAAGCTGCGCGCGGTCTGTCGGTTAAGATGAGGTGTTGGAAAGTGCGATACCTGTGTGAGACGCACAAAACGCGGAAACCGATAGACGCTGCGTGAGAAAAATGGCCACGATTGCAGTTCGTGGTGCCTTCGATATTTCGCTGCTTTTTTGCCGTATCTTTCCGTGCCGTGTGTCGTGCTTAGCATAGTGAAATGGACGCGGAACGGGTTACCAGTTCGGAAGAAATCAATGATCCGCGTGGGAGTAGCTGAGATATGCGGTTCGGTATTTCTCGCGGTACTTGATATTTCCTCTTTCAGTTCTGCTAGCTTACAAACATTCAGCTGGAGCACAACAATAACATTAGATGATATTCATTTCACGGGCGCTTTTGGGATATACGGAGAACTTGCATCTGTAAACATTGCTCATGTCGTAAACGATAAATACCTCACCAGTAGAGATGTGCTCACTTTCAAACAGGATGAGAGTCGTTGTCTTCAACAACTCAGATAGGTCAGCAGAGAGTTCTGTGCTCAGAAGAAAATCAAAATAAATTGCCATTACATTGCAATTCGCACTTCAAGTAGAACTGGGTGTCAAATTGGTTAGTTCATCAATTTTTGTTTGAAACTAAACACGTAAAAACATACTATTGGCTTAAGAAGTATACAGAATCTTTCATCTATTCTTGAACAGTTACCAGAGTTGCATGATTTCGTTTTATTCAATCTTGAAATCTTTTAACCCATTCTAGGAGTGGTTGTTATATGTATCTGAAAGATCGACTTGGACCAAGTCAACACTATTCCGTCATCGTAAGTATTCAAACTGCCACGATAATCACAGTACGGAAGCCGGAATGGGAGGAATGATTTCAATATTGGGTGAAACGAATTCATGTAACTCTGGGAACTGTTGAAGAATGGATGAAAAATATTATCAACAACGTGACAACTGCTGGTGGCACCTTCCGAGCGGCGGTTCCTCCATTCGGGTCTCCTGCGCACCCGAATGTGCAGCAAGGGTACAACAGAAAAAAAGGGGCCCTATACTTAAGGACGCATCTTAACGCATCCGAAACCATGCGGAACCCTATGGCACCTTCGAATCGAATGATGGTTGTTTTATGACATCTTTGGGTGCGGTTGTGTATGTGTGTGTGTCCGATGACTCTTCAGCCAGGCTGACTGACTCACCATGCAGGTTAGCTTGCGACCGGCAGGCTGTTAGGATTCAGGTTAGAAAAATGCCACCTCGCTATTGCTGATGAAATGTCGGTTGAGGTAGGTCCACGAGGCCGGTTTATCACGAAGGCACCGCACAAAAAATGCCAACCGTCACAAAAAGCACCAGCAAGGGTACATAAAACTGGTGCCGCAAGATATTGAGTCTTTTGAAAGCACAACCAGGCAGAAACAGGCCGGTCGGGCTTTATCTTTCCATTCGGTTTTCGGTTGTGTCGCCGGCGTCCTTCGCGGAGACTTTCGGGGGTTCTCCTGCCAGATTCCTGCCCGATGTTACCGGCTACGCAATGCGTTGCGAACAATCAAACAACGAGGGAATTAGATACGGATGGTGGCGGGCTCTCGGGCCGATTACGTGGAGCGTTCGAGGAATGATCCCTCTACTGAAAGACCACCCCGCTGGGAAGAGCAGATAAAACAGAGAAAAACAAGATTTGTCTTGACGCGAACTGTTGTGGCTGACTGCTAGTTTTGCTTGCAGAGATTTTTGCAAAAGCATGCTGAGACGCCGAGACATGAATCGCAAACGAATAGATGGGATTGAAGTTTGTTCTGCGCAAAGCACAACAGCGCTATCGTTAACACCAAAAAGCTAGCTGTTAGGACTCTCGGAATTATACCGCTCACGATGATCTTCGAATTTGAAAGCACAACGCCAACGGATAGATGGGATTGAAGTTTGTTCTACGCAAAGAACAACAGCGCTAGCGTTAACACTAAAAAAGCTAGCGATGATCTTCGAATTTGAAAGCACAATGTTTATAACAAAACAAAAACAAAAACAAACCTAATAAGCGCCAAAAACAATAGTTGTGTTTTCGATTATCATTGGCGCTGATGACAAACACTTAAGCTCTCTCCCACGGCACCATTTCCCATTGCAAAACGTGCGTGAACAATGTGGGCGACACCCGGGCGAGCAACGCAAAAACTCCGAACACGACTGTCATCAAACTTGTACAATATTGGATTGTGTCGGACAGACATACCTTTTTTATCTGAAGTTTTTTGTTTTTGTTACACTTCCCTGTGAAACGCTGCCAGAAACAACAAGTGGATGTGCACGAAAATTCATTAATTCGTTAAGAAAATGGCTGCTTTGCAATTCACTTTTGTGTTGGGGCGTTATGCAGTGCTTCCCTGCTTCAAAATTTCATTAAGATAATTTTCAACCATCCAAGTCATAATGATGTGTGTGTGTGTGTGCTTATACGCCCCAGTGTGTTGCTTGTGCAAATAATTTAAAATGTATTACTGCCCCATAATATTTATTGCCGAGTATTACCAAACTGAGCGACAAACAATCAAGGATCGTCCGGTGATTTATGTAGATTTTAATTGAAATGTCTGGTTTCTGGCTGGCAAGCTCTGCTTGGGGCTCTCCAAGAGAAAGGACCTCAACTGTTATTCACATTGATTTTTGCATTTCGTCTCGTTCGCCGTTTGCCGACACGTTTGGCTGATGCAATGATGGTTTCGTGGGAGACAGAATTTG
>KZ068409.1:70086-87457 GCA_002091845.1 Anopheles cracens | reverse complement strand
CTTGAATTTAAACAGCCAATTCACCGGCCGGTCAGTATAGAAAGAACAAACAAACCATGCGCCGGTCGACGTAACCCGATTTCTACAGTCGTTTTTCAGCATTCTTCGGATATCGATCGCGGACGCTGGGACGGATGGATCGCGCCGACCACCGGACGGCGTCGGACGATGTCTGCATTCTTGCGCCACTTTAACCGCTTTTTCATGCGTTATCAGGTGCAGCCACCATGGAAGCTTCCTGTGTCATTACGATGCCCCTTGGTGCACGCGTGAGGTGAGCAGTCCATTATTTGAGGGTGTACTGTTCACGCTTAATTTCCCGCCCGGTGGCTCCCCGGGGCCAGTTGTTATCTCTGTTGACCAATTATCGGTTCCGTACCGGGATCAACAACGTGACAACTGCTGGTGGCACCTTCCGAGCGGCGGTTCCTCCATTCGGGTCTCCTGCGCACCCGAATGTGCAGCGAGGGTACAACAGAAAAAAGGGGCCCTATACTTTAGGACGCATCTTAACGCATCCGAAACCATGCGGAACCCTATGGCACCTTCGAATCGAATGGTTGTTTTATGACATCTTTGGGTGCGGTTGTGTATGTGTGTGTGTCCGATGACTCTTCAGCCAGGCTGACTGACTCACCATGCAGGTTAGCTTGCGAGGTTCAGGTTAGAAAAATGCCACCTCGCTATTGCTGATGAAATGTCGGTTGAGGTAGGTCCACGAGAGGTTTATCACGAAGGCACCGCACAAAAAGTGCCAACCGTCACAAAAAGCACCAGCAAGGGTACAGAAAACTGGTGCCGCAAGATATTGAGTCTTTTGAAAGCACAACCAGGCAGAAACAGGCCGGTCGGGCTTTATCTTTCCATTCGGTTTTCGGTTGTGTCGCCGGCGTCCTTCGCGGAGACTTTCGGGGGTTCTCCTGCCAGATTCCTGCCCGATGTTACCGGCTACGCAATGCGTTGCGAACAATCAAACAACGAGGGAATTAGATACGGATGGTGGCGGGCTCTCGGGCCGATTACGTGGAGCGTTCGAGGAATGATCCCTCTACTGAAAGACCACCCCGCTGGGAAGAGCAGATAAAACAGAGAAAAACAAGATTTGTCTTGACGCGAACTGTTGTGGCTGACTGCTAGTTTTGCGTGCAGAGATTTTTGCAAAAGCATGCTGAGACGCTGAGGAATGAATGGCAAACGAATAGATGGGATTGAAGTTTGTTCTGCGCAAAGAACAACAGCGCTATCGTTAACACCAAAAAGCTAGCTGTTAGGACTCTCGGAATTATACCGCTCACGATGATCTTCGAATTTGAAAGCACAATGTTTATAACAAAACAAAAACAAACCTCATAAGCGCCAAAAACAACAGCTGTGTTTTCGATGCTCATTGGCGCTGATGACAAACACTTAAGCTCTCTCCCACGGCACCATTTCCCATTGCAAAACGTGCGTGAACAATGTGGGCGACACCCGGGCGAGCAACGCAAAAACTCCGAACACGACTGTCATCAAACTTGTACAATATTGGATTGTGTCGGACAGACATACCTTTTTTTATCTGAAGTTTTTTGTTTTTGTTACACTTCCCTGTGAAACGCTGCCAGAAACAACAAGTGGATGTGCACGAAAATTCATTAATTCGTTAAGAAAATGGCTGCTTTGCAATTCACTTTTGTGTTGGGGCGTTATGCAGTGCTTCCCTGCTTCAAAATTTCATTAAGATAATTTTCAACCATCCAAGTCATAATGATGTGTGTGTGTGTGTGCTTATACGCCCCAGTGTGTTGGTTGTGCAAATAATTTAAAATGTATTACTGCCCCATAATATTTATTGCCGAGTATTACCAAACTGAGCGACAAACAATCAAGGATCGTCCGGTGATTTATGTAGATTTTAATTGAAATGTCTGGTTTCTGGCTGGCAAGCTCTGCTTGGGGCTCTCCAAGAGAAAGGACCTCAACTGTTATTCACATTGATTTTTGCATTTCGTCTCGTTCGCCGTTTGCCGACACGTTTGGCTGATGCAATGATGGTTTCGTGGGAGACAGAATTTGTGCGGACGGGCGAAGATTGCGAACAAAGGAGAGCGAATACCTGAGCCAAGCGGGAGTGGGCATTTTGCATGATGTAAGAACGCTCGAATGCTGCATTTGGAGACGCCATTCTATTCTTCTACCCTGACACACTGAGACACGATACAGGTATCTGTTTTATTTGGCAACCCTTAAATGTTGTTGAAAGTTGCTGGAAAGCTGTTGTATTAATCTGAACTCAATTATGTCACACATACTTTTTTAACATTCTCCCCAAATGGCTGTGATCTTTCGAAATCTTTCTTGGAATAACGTGCCCGTTAAGTGTAAACCCTCCCATCGCCAGTCCCAGGATCCTGGTCATTGCGTTCCCAGCCTCTGGCTGCGATCAGCCTACAGGTTGGGCTCGGCAGGAAGTGGTAATTTACACTAATAACAGGAAATCATGCTGCCCTCACCGCACGCAAAACTCGAAACGTCGCCTGTGCCGAAAGCCCGAGAGCCCGGTGCAATGCACTTGGTCGAGCGGACCGCGACAAAGAAGTCGCAAACCGCAACACGAAACCGGCCGACCCGAAAGAAATGCAGATGTTGCGAAACTTGCGTCGTTCAGCGTTCTGCAAAACGGGCCCCGGCTGCGCGCTATACCTAGCTGGCCGGCGACATCGTACGCCTGTTTCGGGTTGCATTGCATGAATGAAACTGGTGGTGATGGTTTTGCTGCTGCTGCAGGGCTATAAGTGCGGTTATGTTTGTGTTCGCTTACTGTAGCCAAGTTCGATTAACTCTGACTGCGCCAATTTTCGGACAAGCCTCTGTTGGTACGCCTGACGTTGACGTTCGGTGCGATCGCGCTAGACGTACGGCGAAATACGAGCGGAGATGATGACACCATCGAAATATTCTGCACTGGATGGATTTTCTACGAAGCGCCATTCGCGGTTAAGAAGGAAAAGGAAGTTGGGCGTCGGGAAAGGACGCCTGGAACGGGACGGCCCCAAACAGCGTTGCCGGCAGGCTGGCATTTCGTTCAAATTACCATCGACAGCTGCGTCGGACATTCCATTCATGTGAAAGCTCGCAGGAAAGAGAAACAGAACGTTCCCTACCCATTCCCACCGTACACGCGCATGGAACGCACCGCAAGCGCTCAGAATTAACCTTCAAAGGTCGTATCGATCGGGTGTGTGTGTGTGTGTGTGTGTTCTCCCCCTGTTGGATTCCTCGCTCACTTTGCCCGCTCATGAATAAATGGGATCTAAAGACGAAAGACACAGCGATCGGCCACAACGATCGTAGAATTCTTCCTACCCACCACCGATGAAGATCGCAAGCATTCCTCTTTCGCACGATGAACCCCGCTGGCTGGGAATTTGGGCAGGAACGCGGAATATGAATTACTTTCGATCGAATTGAGCGTAATGTTAGATTTCCGGATGATCATTAAATGAGACCACCAGAAATTATTACGGTTTGCTTAGCGAATGTGTGGTTCGCAGCAAGTGGCCCGAAAGAATGTTGACGTTTCGGGTGGTTGGGGTGTCTATACTTGGAGTTTTTGAGTCTTCTTTATAACTCACTCAAAAAAAAAACACACAATGCTAATCGCGCACGAGATGGCAAAGATCTAAAAGCCGCGTTTCACCTGGCGATCGTAAAGACGGAGAGGGGGGCCATGCGAATATTTCGAAATCATTTAAGTCAATTCCGGAACGCCAGCACCTGCGTACCAGCATGGACGTTTCAACCATCTGCAAAAGCGTTGGGGTGCTCCAGCCGTGAAGGTGGCCAGCTGCTTTGTCTAGCCTTCGGTTACTTCATCAACGATAATGAACCTTCACGATGCATGGACATCTGCCGCTCGATCTAGTTCAACGGTCGGTCCGGATGTGTGATTACTAGCAATGATGATGAGGTTTAAGCGTCTTTTACCAACATTAATAACTTCGGACGCTTAGCTCACACACGGCGCTGGCAAGAGATATCACGATTTCAATCTCATCGTCGACAATATATGACCGTATGCAGAACGAGAGACAAGTCATATTTAATCATACCACTGACGAAACTAGCAAGCTCGGCCGGACCAGTAGCGATCAGTTGTCTTGTATGGAAACCGTACAAAATTATACATGAAACACTATGCTCGGGGGATGGTTTCCATCGGGTGTTGTTCGGCGCTGGGCTCGCCACTCATCTATCACTTCTCATCGTACAACAATGCATGCATGGGTCATGCATATTTACTTTATCCCTTTTCAACGAAATTCTCTTTGACCGTTTGCGGTCTCGTACGCAGCGGTACGATACGAGACGAAATGGCCGAAATTTGATCTATTTGAATTTCACGGATATCAGAACGGCCAGAGGTACATCTGCCAAAGCCAGCGAAGGTTTCGGGTGGGAAACGAAGGTCCTATTAATCACCCTGGGGCTTGATTAGTGCGAGTTGATCCATTCGCTGGCTCATCTCTCATCAAATGGTAGTGAAATTTAGTGTCGAGAAGGGGAGATAGAGAGAGAGAGAGAAAGGAGAGAGCTTCCAAGCCATCCACTGTTTTTTTATCAACATAAATAACTTGTACATTAAACCGTATAGCATCTTCAAGTTATCTCCGCCAGCAGTTTTCAGAATATACTCATAATTGTATAATACTCGCCTTAAAAACCGGAAGTTGCTTAAGTCCGATTTCATTCCATTCAAAATTTCACCATTCCCTGAAGTTTGTGAAATTAGATTGTATTTTAAACCCTTTCTAAGCGTTAAATGACTCTCACCTTCAAATCTTCTCACATAAGTCAAATCTCTTTCAAATAAAATGTGTATGCAAACTCTTACTCCATAAACCCACCCTTCACGTGGCCTTGACGGGTACGTTCCGTGACCAATTTCGCGGGTTCGTGTCTTGCCGTTTCGTGCCCACGAGATTGCCTAATTAGCTGGAGGAGGCAAAATGTGCATTTGCAAAATACATTTCAGCGCACCCGTTCAAACGAACTGCGTCCAATCGGTTTCACTCTCAGCGCTGATGATGATGCTAATAACGTTCGGGAGCGTGATTCCCGTGCTTTATTAGAACAAAACCGTGCCGGGCATGGGAACCTTTTCTCTCACGGGAGTCCAGCACGTCCACCCGGGCAACCGAAGTATGTTTACAACTCGGCATTTGTATTGTGCTGCCAAAACGAATAAGAGGAAGCACTTTCGGCTCAAGCTAATTTCATTTTCCTCCGCCTTAGGTAGGAGAGGTACGACACATGCATACTTCTGGTCGGATCATCCCTTCGGACTGGGCTGGCCCCCTTTTGCCGAAACCGAAGCCTAGCACAGCTAAATGATGATAATAATCAATAATTAACGATTTGGTATGCAACTTTTTGAAACCGATGAGCCGATAGGAACTCGGTGAACTGGTGTTGTTCTCGCATTGCCCAGATTTCTCCGGCAGTTCCTCGGAATGACGGACGATTTGTTTGATTATTGGTATTTCTTTCGTTTTCGGGGTTTGTGTTAGCCAGCCAGTGAGGAACGCAAGGCGTCGTTCGTCTCGGTGAGATCATTTCCATACATTGTTCTGCCGCGCCGCGCCTGCTGCATACTTACGGACACAGGAAGATGATCCTGCAGCGGTCGTGAGACAGCAATTTCTCATCACCAGCCATCTTCATCCACGTCCCACGGAGTCTAGGTTCCCATCGGCACTACACAACGCCAGCTGGGGCAAAGAACGTCCGCATTCTTCGGGGCCCGGTAATTGACGACTTTACTGGAACGCGCGCGGGCGCGCAAGTGAACCGAACGCAACTCGTCTCATTAGTCGCGCGGGTTCATTTTTTTTTGCGCAACGGTTACATTTGTTCCGAGCAGAATTGCGGCCCCAAAAACCGGCTCACCCGGCGCCCCTCACGACGGGCCCGCCGGAACGGAAGCAGGTTATTTCGGGTTTGCCGAGGGGAAGAACTTGCCCTCAGCCAAACGCGCACGGGACGGGATGGGACGGGAGTGAAAGTGTGTAACTTTTGAGCTTCTGACCAGACGGTGTGCGCTGACGCCCGAAAGGCCTTGCAATGTCGACAAGGTTGTTGTTGTGTTGGGAGACGTTTTTTCCCCATTTCTTTCCAACCACCAGTACCCACGGCAGTGCCACGCATTCAAACTCAACCGATAGGCCTTAACAGCCAACGGTCGAGCCAGTTGGAATGGTTGGCAAAAAAAAAGAAAGGAAATCGAGCGGCAGAAATAAAACCAGCTCCAACGTGCAACTGCCATCGCGGGAAACAGGAAAGACAAGTTGATTGCTGCCAGATCCTCTCTGAGGTTCAGCTTTCTTTCCTCGCTCCGGGGTGGCTGGTTGGCGTTGGTGGTCGCTGGGTGGAGTGCGGCTGCGATTTAGCGGGAAACCGTGCAAAAATAGAACCGGAGTCGGTCAGTGGACTTTTGGGTTCATGTTCAGTTCGGCTGGCTCCGTGCAAACGCTACCTGTGCGCTTGTACAATCTTATGTAATTTTCGTCTGTTGTTACAGAGCTTCCCGCGTAAGAAGAATGCTTTTTGGGAATGAGTCATTAACTCACTTCATACATTCTCCGAGAACGAGGAACATGTCTCGTTTGATTAAATTTTAAAATTCGAAAACATATTTGAAATCAGTCCATAGTATCTCACTCAAATTTGTTTGATAATCTTAATATATGTGTGCTTGGTAATCCAAATGAAGTGATTCAATCTTTCCAAGATACAAACAATATCAGGAACATTGTGGCAGGAATGGAACCTTCGGTTATTCTCTTATTTCAATATCCATTGGAATATAATATTTTCATATCGCTAGCATGAAACACAGTTCGTTACACAAGCCTCATCACTTCAAACAATGAAGCCAATGTTTGGCCCGATCTTCTGCCGATCGCCTTTCGCTTCACGCGTTCAGCTGCCTTTCAACCTCTTTCCCGGGCACACTGCATCGTTACGAAACGGGATCGAACGATGGGCAGATGTATTTTTCGCTGGTCCGTTTTTGCACCGTGCCCGGCACACGGTTTCTTGTCCTGCGTGCATTTATAGCACTTTCATTTTAGCAACTGACTCACGCCGTCCCTCTCAGCCGACTGGAATCGTTATCTATCTCGCCGCGACGGACCAACCAACCAACGACCTTTGCACGGTCGGTGCGACTCGCAAGAATGCATTTTTTGCCGTCGGCAAACAAACACACAGTGCAAACGGTTTTTTAGGGTTGGGGCACGTCGTCTGCATGCGAATGCTGTGGGTCGTTCGCACGAACAGGTGCATTCTGAGCGGCGTGTTACGTGCTGGCGACGGGTGAAACTGAACGCTGTTGCTGCCGGTCACGCGGTAAAAAATCTTCCAAATCCGTTGATGTTATCAAAACAGCTTTACAAGGATTCTTTTGTTGAACCGTGCATTAGCCGGTGAGTTGGTTTTGTGGTAGAACAACACTTTAAGAGTTAACATATAGTGGTATGCATGTAATTCTATTGACTGTTTCATATATTAATATTGAAATATTGCAGCTCACACAAAGGGATCATTTTCAATTGTCACTCAACACTTGGTTCTTGATTCACAGGAATTTGGGCAAAACTCGAGCCTGTGCTATGAATAACACGGCATGTATGATGATGTTCGATCCATTTATTACCACCGGGTGAACGATGAGCCACGGTCCTATCTCGTACCACCATCATCCGTCCCGTTCAAACAATTCCAAAGAAAGCTACCCAACGTCAACTTACCATCGAGTGTAATTATTCACCGTTTTCTATAGAGCATCATGGCATTCAGCCTCACAGACGATGAATATTAATTGTCTCACGTTCGGATGGTGTACTATTTAAATGACGTAAAAGGGTTCAGCGAACCGTCACCGGTTCGCATTCGTTTGTAGGATTAATACGGTTCAGATTCAGAGGTCATTGCTCGACCATATGGATGCTATTGAAATGAGTTTTCGGGAAAGCATTGACCTAGCTCTTCCGTACGCAACCGTGTAGAATGGGATTACATAAAAAAGGATCACATCGAGCGTTCTGGGTACTCCCGTTCATGCCATGTGGAGAGCATTTTTTCAAGCGACTGGTATGTTTTGAAAATGACGATTGATTGCCTAATTTTCAATGTATTAGAGACGGTACACTTCATTACTTTTTTCCATGAAAAGGCACTTAGAGATCATCAAGACTTTTTTCGTAATATTGTTTATTTCTCAAGAGAAGTTCAATTCACAAGATTGTAATTGGTACTAATCATCCATATTATTTGAAAACGAAACTCACTAAAGTTGAAATAAGAATTTCAGTTATAGGTTTCAAAATTATAGAATGGCTTCTATTTGTAGAGATCACGAAGTATTTCTCGCTCGACGGCGGGTCCAATTTTCACATTTTTCAGCACAATACATTCGGTGCGGCACAGGCACCCGAAACATCCCTCGATATTCGTCATGTTGAACGAGCGCGAGCAGATGTTGTCAATGGAATGCTCCATACTCCCTGTCCCGATCCATGCACTTTGATTTAGGTCCTTTGCTGTGTTGTGTGTCTATTCTTGTGCGTTCGCTTGCTGCTTCCATTACGCTTCGTCCCTTCCGAGGATAGGACGCCGCCACAGTACCGCTTTTCGCTCTCTTGCAAAGGCGCTTCTGTGCAATCCGATCAGCCATAGCAGATCACCGATGGAAGATGGGCTCGCCCGTAGCTAGGCACATCCTGCAGGCAAGGATTTCCAACAGGAAACCACACTGCCTGGTATGGATAACATCTGCCCGGCCGGGAACATGATCGTATTTTATAAAGTTCCATCTCTGTTTTGGGTTTTAATTCTTTTCAGTTCCTTTGGGTGCTCCCTTCTTGGCGGGCTGGTTTTTGAAAAGTCGTACGGCGGCAGACATTCCAGCATCTCGCACAACCAGGGCACATCCTGTCAATGTGTAAAAACGTGCCACAGTGGTTGGTGAATAGGGTTTTTTTTTCCTTCAACGCTGCTTTTCACTGATGATGAACCGACAAAAGTGTAATTCGATCGGAAAAGAAAATCAGTTCGGGTCGGGACGGGACGGGTGCAATGGTAAAGTTTACTTCCTTTTGCATTGACCACACACTTTTTTGCGGAAGTACTACTGTTCCGACGTAAGCTGTGATGAACCGACTACTTCAAGCTGCAATAATGCTTCTCATCGAACCATAGATGGCAGATAAAGCAACACCTTCTCTCATCAATCAATATTTTATCACGTAGCGAACGTGTGTTATCGAAATACATCTATCTAGCTTCTGCATCATTAAACCTATATTTACCTAACCTAACCTATAACCTAACCTATTAATATATGATATAATTGTTCAGATTATTTTATACAACAATTAATATTATTCAAGACATCTTTATGCGGGCCCTCCTTATGAGGCATTTCTCTATGGTTTTAAATATAATGTAAATAGTCTTGCTTATATAAAAACTAGCAACCGTAACTTTTTGATCAGATAACTACTTGCACCAGCAGCATAAACAGCCAACCGCTAAGTGAGGAAGGCTATTGTACAATAAAGCCTTGATTTATCTTCATTATCCTACCATAAGCTCACAAAATTTGTCTAAAAATTCAGTGAGCCCTTTTTGTTTGTTTGTGCAGTAGATTTGAGTACGAAAGTCATTAGAGCTCTTGTTAAAATTTGAACCCAAATCTCTCATCCGAATGCGGCAGAGAATATAACTCATTATCTTTATCCTTATTAAGCTTCCCCGTCCAGACGTCCAGTGATTATTTTTTCCTGCTCTACCAAACCGTTCGGTGCAGTAGTGCGAAAAACAACACCTTCTTTTTCAGCAACTCCCATCACACAGCCGGACAACATATGCTATCCAGATCTCGACCCCTTCCATATGGGAAGTGTGAAATAGCACCATTTACCCGTACACTCGCCCTCCCACCATCGGCAGTGAATATGGTTACGAGTGAAAATTTTGAGTTTTGGAAGTTTCCACTTTCCTCCGTCCGTTCGGGAGCGTCAGTTGTTCGACGACAACGTTGCCCCGTTTTCCCCGGCCACATGTGCAACACGTTTTGAACCAATGCAAACGTTGCCACCCTCTCAACAAACGCACACAGCCGCACACATGAGATCCGTATGGCGGATAACAATTAAGGGATTTTCTAGGCTCGCACCTACTCCATACGGGTCACCAACGCGCCCGAACCGATCGAGACGAACCGTATTTATGCTGGTACGTACTTGAGCTCTCAAGTTTTCCACGTCAACCTTTGTTTCAATAATTTCGGTCGGGAAGTCCTAATGACTCTTCCGTGCATGAATGACCGGCGCGTTTACGGTCTTACCAGGGTGGAAAACACACTCATAAAGTTTTTCTCACAACAGGCAGAAGCAGCCGCTAGCGCCACCACGTGTGCCGATCTCGCAGGAAGCTCGTAAAATATGGACAAAAACCACGCTGTTAGCGTGTCATTCGCTTCTCTAGACATCTAAAACTATAAAACCACGGGCATAGCTCGCTGTTTGAAGAATCGATTCGTTTTTTATTGCTCGATCACCTCCTACTGTGAGGTGTGTGCGTGTGGATGGAAATTCGTCTCGAGCGTGGTTCTTAAAAGTTGATTCCACACATGGCACCTCGCAATGCACCGTCATTAACCGAACACTGGACGATGTGCGTGCATCTGCAGAGTGTGAAACGCTAGCTGTACCGTGCTGCGTGCGTGATGATATTCTCGCCGCATCATTTCGTAAAATTAGAACACATTCAATAGTTGATCAGCTATCGGCACCAAGTCACCGATGGCAAGCGGCGATCGTAAAACTCATTAGGGGAAAGATGCATTAAAATTAGTTTAATCACTTCAAAGGTAGCATTTATTGGGCAATCAATTTATTGTTTCCATATTTTTAAAATGGAAAGTTTCGGAATTCGGCTTGGTCTCGTTTATATGTACAAATTTCAATCATTTAATTTTTGAACTTATTATATGTCAAAAACTATGACAAAATGTAAAAAACATATGTTAAGTTAACGGTAACAACTTTCACAAGCAAACAAAAAATGAAAATGGCCGTTCTTAACGTCAGGAACATTCGAATTCATCAATCTTGCTAGATTATTTGCGATTCATAATTACGTTGAATTTAATAAAATGACAAAACCATGTTCTTCAGCCGTTTAAATCATAATTCCACACCCTGCGTACATGCTAATTCGTCCGACATTTGAATATCGCTTAGATACTTTCCATATCTCACACACAGGCCACAAAGGATACGCTTCGCTCTGCAGCTGTCTTTTCTCATTGAACCATGTCTGTTCTGTTGATTGCATTTCTGCATAACCACCCTATCACGCCGGCCCAACACGTCCCCGTTCCTTCGGTGTAGGCAGAGTGCCGAAATTCAGTCCCCTGTTGGCAGCGGTACCTCCTGTTTTCCATACACCACGAAGTTACGCCTCAAGTGCTTCCGGGAGTGCCGGAAGTGTGTCACCCCCGTAATTTCGTGCAACTCCCCTTGTGCTGTGTTGCATGTACGCACGTTGACTCCGACAGCAGCGAGCCTTAACTGAAATGTGCTTTCGTAGAGCGCCGACTGCCGAGACTGTCGGCCATATGTTCTGCCTACGGAAACGCATATTTGTGTCGTTCGTTGACGAATTTTTAACTGACGCAAGCGTAATGTCCTTTAGCAAAAGGGGAAGTAATACGCGTTAGCACGTGTGCCGGAAATCAACAGGGTGTTGTTTGTGTGTCCCAGAACGTTTCATTACACCCGGTTGTGTGGAATTTTTCGTTTGACGTGATGCCAACCCACTAGATCGGTGGTCTCCTTATGGACCCTTGAATTTTGGCGAGGTCGTTCATTGTGCGCAAAGGCATTTATCGCTGCATCCACTAATTTTACGCCATTTTGAGGGGTGGCAATAGCATCAGCGCTAATCGGGCACAACGCAGACCCTAAACACGTGGCATCATGTCGATCGTACTCTGCCTATGCCTACCATGGAACTGGAACCATCTGCTAAAAGAATCCCTACTGCAAGTAACGCATGTACGGTTCAGTGCTGCTGCCTGTTGTTGACGCTCGATCGAGGAGAACAACTGCGCTTGGATTCAATGTATTGGTTTCTTGCTTCCACTCGCATTCACTCCCTCTCCCTGTCGCTACTCAACTGCCTTCATGGACCATCAAAGAGCTCGGAATAATCGAAGCACAATATCACGAGCCACAAGCAGCATATATCCACCAGACCGCATAAAATGAGCGATTAGGCCGGAACTTCTCGGCGAAGTGGTGAGCGCTATAAACTGCATCGATGCAGCAAAAACACACCGCACTGCGCTGCATATCGCAAACCGCAAGGGGTTCATGAACTTGGCAACATAAACATAATTATACTTTGCCTCACAACAATTGCCCTTCGCGGTCGATACTAAAAGTGCTGCAGAAAAGCAGAGTGCTTAAGAACATTTTCCTCGCTACGGTACGGAGGGCGAGTACGGAAACGGAATGCTAATTAAAATCCGACTAGACGTAAAAAATATATGGTAAAAAAACACACCAGAAAGCAAATAGGGTCGCTCGGCTATGACGAAAACAGCATTCAACTACGATAATGCACTCGATGGCTGTTCATGTTCCGTTGGTTGACTGCGTCCGATGCAAATGCATTTCCTCTCTGATATCTCACAGATTGATCTTTTCAAGTCTAAGTGCGCGGCAAGAAATGTTTCTAGCACGTGATGGTATTTGAAATATTTCATTTTCCGTAGCTCAACATTCAGAGAAAACAACAAAAGTTTTTGAATGTCACATGACTCAATCGTAAATGATTATACAATTACAATGACCTAAATAAAATCATAGCTTCCCCAAAAAAAACAGCCTGATTACAACTCAACGTCAAAATACACAACAGGAAGGAACCCCTTTCGATTTCCGCTCACGGAACCATCGGCACCATCAGCGATCGCTTTTCAGCTAATGAGTTTACCCAAACGCTTCCTAGCTAATGCATCTGGGTAACGATTTAATGCGGTCCCGCTTCATGGATCCTAATTGAGACGAAAAGCTTGGCAAGGTACTTGAGCGCTGTATGGGCCCCGCGCGCATGGCGTACACAGCCTTTACGATCAAGTATCATGCTTTGAAAATCTCTACATCCGGTCGAGCACGTGTTTCTGCTTTGGAGGCGCGTGAACCACATTTACGTTCTGATCCCTTTTCTTCTGCTTTCTTAAGATTCAGGTTTCCTTCGCACTTGTAGTTGATGAGAGTGCATAATGAAAATGTTGTTGTTATTCGGCTAACATAAGTAAGTTTAGTTTTAGTTAGAAAATACTATTAAAATTAAGATTCTTTTTACTTTCAAATCGAATCTGATTATCGAATTGTCTTATGTGCCATTCGTTGAAGTTACCGACCCTAACAAGACCTTGATGTACATAGGTCAATTTTCAGCTACAGTTAATATTCAGGTCAAGGAAAGCCAGACAGAAATAGCTAACTAGAGCCAACAACTACGGGTTGTGTCGATTAAAACAAATTTAAAAATATACACAAAATATTAAACATACCTTCAATATTTTTAAACCTGTAAAGACCCAAAACCTTTCACTCAACCTTACCAGGATCTTTGGCACGCGCATCTGCTTGCACATCAGGTTAGTTCCCTTCGAACGTTTCAAATGTAACTCAATATGGCTGTTTACTCAACGACCCATCCGGCCGGAGGACTGCGTTTGCATTGTATCGGCTATCCACAAGCTGCAGCGGCTTTACTCCATAAATCACGCACCCTCGGGCCAATTGCGCCATTAGGACCAACGGAAAGTGTGTTTGCTTTCCGGAACACCGGGATTACATTGTCGCTATCCAACTGTCAAATTTCTAATACGATCGGCGGCACTTACAACAAAACTGGTTGAAGGCGCGGTTAGGAAAGTAGCTTAAATTTAAATCAAACTTCTCTCGCCATTGCCACATTCGATTCGTATCGAAGGCGACAGATTTTTCCCACTTTTGTGCATTTACTGCAAACAAGCTCGATGCGATAGCCATCATCGCATTCCAGTCCGTGTGCTCAGGCGGCTCATGCCCATCATAAAACGAAACCGAGTAGAACATTATTCAACCGGGGGGGGGAATCGTTTCGCGAGGGCGTATCAAATCAAACCCTACTACGAGCCTCACCGGCGAAGCCACAGACGTTTTTGTTTTACGTGCGGGTGCTTTCAGGCGAAACCGCTGAACACCTTCCGCCGTGCTTGTAAAAGATTCTAACCTTCTTTTTTGTTGTTGTTCCAACCAAACGCCACCGATCGTCTAGTGCCGTGAGTCGTTCGGAAGCGTCGGGTCCGCGCGTAGGTGCTTTTAATAATATCCATCATTTTATATTAAATGTAAAAAATGGTCTCCGCGCCAGGCGCGCGGTTCACATGGGTGCGTGGGGGTGAAAAGTATTTTGAACATAAAAAAAATCTCAGCGCAGATCGTAACACTGCTGGTCAAACCGTGCGTCCGTTCTGGTGGCAGCGGTATGAAAATGATCAATATTCAGCTGTTAACGATAGGTAAATAATTAATCAATGAAATGGTTTCGCATCCGACCATAATGAACTGGACCTGGTGCCATAATTGCTAAACGCACCATAAATGGGTCAACACAAAAGTGTTGATGTTCTTTGTTTCTAATATTTTGTGCCGCAGTGTAGTAATGGTGCTAGTTAATCGCACGCAAGCATATTCCAGGGGCGTAATCCTACGCAAGATCCAGTTCGCAAAGCGCGCGTTTGGAAAGAGAGAAAGAGAGAGGTAGAGGGAAAAAACCGTGGGAAATTATTTGGAGAGGAATTTCCATTGTCCACCGTGCGGAGCTGCCGTTGCTGCTGTCTGAATTTGTGGTCAGACGCCACGGTGCCGAGACCACAATGCTGTTTTGCCTTTTTAACCATTGCTCCCATCAGTCAACGACTTTTTTTAATGTCTTTATGTTCACATGTCACCGTTCCGTGACGTATATCTCGGTACCCTTTGTTTCGCTGTTTAAGATACAGTAGAACGATGATGTTACAGATAGGAGCTGTGCAGGCACGGCTGTGCAGCACCCGGCCAAAATGGTCGGAATAAATTAGACGGAGCAAACACCCAGCAAAAGCAAAAAGAAGCTGCACTAAAATCAAAGTCGAACTCCCAAATGGCTGTGTCTCCCCACTGTCGTTCTCTCTTTCCATCTCTCTCTCTCTGTGTTTGGTTAAGCTCCATACCAAGGTAGTTTGCAAAACAGCTGCTTCCTCTGTGGAAAGACATCTCGTAGCCGGACGATCAGGAATTTCGTCCAGCGAGCACTTTTGTGCATTTACTGCAAACAAGCTCGATGCGATAGCCATCATCGCATTCCAGTCCGTGTGCTCAGGCGGCTCATGCCCATCATAAAACGAAACCGAGTAGAACATTATTCAACCGGGGGGGGGAATCGTTTCGCGAGGGCGTATCAAATCAAACCCTACTACGAGCCTCACCGGCGAAGCCACAAACGTTTTTGTTTTACGTGCGGGTGCTTTCAGGCGAAACCGCTGAACACCTTCCGCCGTGCTTGTAAAAGATTCTAACCTTCTTTTTTGTTGTTGTTCCAACCAAACGCCACCGATCGTCTAGTGCCGTGAGTCGTTCGGAAGCGTCGGGTCCGCGCGTAGGTGCTTTTAATAATATCCACCATTTAAATTAAATGTAAAAAATGGTCTCCGCGCCAGGCGCGCGGTTCACATGGGTGCGTGGGGGCGAAAAATATTTTGAACATAAAAAAAATCTCAGCCCAGATCGTAACACTGCCGGTCAAACCGTGCGTCCGTTCTGGTGGCAGCGGTATGAAAATGATCAATATTCAGCTGTTAACGATAGGTAAATAATTAATCAATGAAATGGTTTCGCATCCGACCATAATGAACTGGACCTGGTGCCATAATTGCTAAACGCACCATAAATGGGTCAACACAAAAGTGTTGATGTTCTTTGTTTCTAATATTTTGTGCCGCAGTGTAGTAATGGTGCTAGTTAATCGCACGCAAGCATATTCCAGGGGCGTAATCCTACGCAAGATCCAGTTCGCAAAGCGCGCGTTTGGAGAGAGGGAGAGAAAGAGAGAGGTAGAGGGAAAAAACCGTGGGAAATTATTTGGAGAGGAATTTCCATTGTCCACCGTGCGGAGCTGCCGTTGCTGCTGTCTGAATTTGTGGTCAGACGCCACGGTGCCGAGACCACAATGCTGTTTTGCCTTTTTAACCATTGCTCCCATCAGTCAACGACTTTTTTTTAATGTCTTTATGTTCACATGTCACCGTTCCGTGACGTATATCTCGGTACCCTTTGTTTCGCTGTTTAAGATACAGTAGAACGATGATGTTACAGATAGGAGCTGTGCAGGCACGGCTGTGCAGCACCCGGCCAAAATGGTCGGAATAAATTAGACGGAGCAAACACCCAGCAAAAGCAAAAAGAAGCTGCACTAAAATCAAAGTCGAACTCCCAAATGGCTGTGTCCCCCCATTGTCGTTCTCTCTTTCCATCTCTCTCTCTCTGTGTTTGGTTAAGCTCCATACCAAGGTAGTTTGCAAAACAGCTGCTTCCTCTGTGGAAAGACATCTCGTAGCCGGACGATCAGGAATTTCGTCCAGCGAGTCGGCTGCAGTTGGCTGGCTTCTGCTGTCTTCCGGCACGCTGTAATTAACTCAATTTGACCTTGTTCGGCTTTTATGGGTGGCTGAGGGCGGAGAGAAGCGGCGACTTGCGCGGATGAGACAGGAAGCACTTTCGAAATCCTATATTTCCGCTCAGTTTCGTTAAAAAAAATCTGAATATTGCAAACCAATCAGAACGCACACTACGTCCGCCGTCCGTTCGAGAGCGCAGTTTCCCCTTTGCGATCAGTGGGTACTGCAATGCGCGGAGCATTGCGATCTCCAACATGCCCTCTTGCCCTCTGAGTTTGGTTAGATTTTTGTGAGACTCCAACCCCACTGCCTCCTTTTGCAATAATAAAGCGGTACGAATATGAAAGAAGACTTACCGTCGCGTAGTCCTTCTGCGATGTCACCATATTTGGTACCGGCTGGCTCACGATTAAATTATTCTCTCTAGCGAGGTGGACAGCAGCCGCGTGGGTGGACAAAACCCGCCATCGGACGCCCAGAGAACCACGAACGACGACGACGTTGATTCCCAGCGTTTTTGACGCCGAAACGTCCATTTCATGGCGATCAGTTTCGGATCAGCGCGAACCGGCGGACCGAAAAGAAGATGAATGGAAATTCATTATTATT
>KZ068409.1:55542-70076 GCA_002091845.1 Anopheles cracens | reverse complement strand
GCGGGGCGGTGATGGTGGCGATGGGGATGAGGTGATGAGGTGGATGTGAAGAATATGGAATATTTGTTCCTTTCGTTGTTGCGGACACAGGCCGCCCCTTAAGTGTCGCCCACCCGTGCCACCCATATATGCATGATGTAAGTCACAAAATTATCTACTCATTTATCAGCAAACCAGAGGCAAACCGGAGGATTCCGAACGGCGGATGCACGATTCGTAGAAATCGAAACGGACGCTTCGGCACAGAACCTGCCCGGTTTGGCCAATAGTTGCGAGCCGGTTCTAGTAGCCGTTCCTACCTGTTTTAGCCACCGCTCAAATACCATTCCAATTCGAGAGAGAGGCATGTGTTAAAACGAACCCGTTAACTAGTATAAATTCTCTTACTCCTACGTGATGACTAGGTAGTGCCTCCTTAATTGTCAAATCGTCAAATTAGGGTCATGAGATGGGATCCACTGGGGAGCTATTTTTCAACAGTGAAAATATGCAAATGCTCAGCCTGCATATTAAAATCGGCCTAATGAATGAGCATCGTGACATGCTGATTTTAGATAGATGTTTTTTTTTTGTTATTGGTACGGTGGAACACTTTGATATTTTCCACTTAAGCCAGTGCGTGAAGTGGAATTGAGTGCAGGATCGTATATTTTTAGATAAAATGTGGGTGGCTGGTGATGGTTTCATTACGAGGACTAATGCGTGATGTTGCAATTGAAGTGTCAACCAAAATGGACGCCGCCTGCACTATTTTGGAACTAGCGAATAAATTGAGTGAGGCATGCTATATGTTCTTATATAAATACAGGTTACATAGCAGTTGAAGGCACAGACTTCACATTATTGAGAGGATCGTAACACTTAATCTCAGTTATTCCAGAAGTAAAACGATTAAGCTCAGCTATTCCAATTTATCCAGCAAGTAAAAAGAGAGTTTTGAACATCCTTTTACAAATACACCTTTATTTTAGAACAAGTATCATTATATTATCACGATTTTTTTATTTTAGAACAAGTATCATTATATTCCATCGATTGCTTCCTGTGTATGCATTGCATTGTTCAAATTTTTATTCCTTAACGTCACGTTTTGAAATTCAGTTTATAGCTTAGTTTCACCAGTATTTACGCTTTATCTAAAGAAAGACCATCAGCACACAAAGACACAAAGACAATCCGCAAAAGATTGTATTTTCTAATGTTAGTTAAGACAAATGGATAGACGAGTTAGCAAGCATCAGAATTGCATCGGATACAAGCATCAGAAATAGTACACTCAAAATGAATCCATCTAGTATATTGCTCTGGCAATATGACGCATACAGTGCGTTTCATTGAATTCTGGACTCGAGGAAACCAGTTAATGAAATCAAGTTTTGCGAGTGATTTAGATTTTAGAAGAATCATTTATCACTCGAAACTCCTTATTCTATCTTCGCATCCACTTCAAGATACACATTTTCAAATGACTTCCTCTTCAATGTGGTAAATATTCGAATTATGTTCAAAAGCAAGATGAACCACCTGAACCACAACAGTAAAAGAAATATTTTATTCAATCATTGCCACAAATAAAGCCTTTATATACAAATCTAATCCATACACTAGTAAAAAAAGAATCAAAAATCAAAATCAAAACCATCTAAACCATTAAAAAGTTGTCCATAGTTGAATAACAGATATTACATATTGCAATAAAACTTCATACGTTGAAGCGCATTTCTATTCAGCTGGTTAGTTTCGTTCCTGCTACGATCCACTAATCGATCAACGTAAGCTACAAACTGTTAGTGATTCCTTCCAGATTGCTCGCTAGCTGAAACTTACCTAATAATTTGGATCAATTCCGAGCGAATTCTAGCCGTGCCTGACATGTCTTCGATCGCTGACATTTCGTTCGCTTCACCACTCACACACGCACACAGCGTACTAAAACACACCTTGCAACACACACCCACCACACCGTCGCTGCACACACTGCACCAAATGCGCAGCAAGTTCACAGGGCCAAGAACAATTCGTCCAGAGTGTTAGCAAACCAGCGCGTGAAGTGGAATTGAGTGCAGGATCGTATATTTTTAGATAAAATGTGGGTGGCTGGTGATGGTTTCATTACGAGGACTAATGCATGATGTTGCAATTGAAGTGTCAACCAAGATGGACGCCGCCTGCACTATTTTGGAACTAACGAATAAATTGAGTGAGGCATGCTATATGTTCTTATATAAATACAGGTTACTTGGCAGTTGAAGGCACAGACTTCAAATTATTGAGAAGATCGTAAAACTTAATCTCAGTTATTCCAGAAGTAAAACGATTAAGCTCAGCTATTCCAATCTATCCAGCAAGTAAAAAGAGAGTTTTGAACATCCTATTACAAATACACCTTTATTTTAGAACAAGTATCATTATATTATCACGATTTTTTATTTTAGAACAAGTATCATTATATTCCAACGTTTGCTTCCTGTGTATGCATTGCATTGTTCAAATTTTTATTCCTTAACGTCACGTTTTGAAATTCAGTTTATAGCTTAGTTTCACCAGTATTTACGCTTTATCTAAAGAAAGACCATGAGCACACAAAGAAACAAAGACAATCCGCAAAAGATTGTATTTTCAAATGTTAGTTAAGACAAATGGATAGACGAGTTAGCAAGCATCAGAATCGTTTCGATTTCTACGAATCGTGCATCCGCCGTTCGGAATCCTCCGGTTTGCCTCTGGTTTGCTGATAAATGAGTAGATAATTTTGTGACTTACATCATGCATATATGGGTGGCACGGGTGGGCGACACTTAAGGGGCGGCCTGTGTCCGCAACAACGAAAGGAACAAATATTCCATATTCTTCACATCCACCTCATCACCTCATCCCCATCGCCACCATCACCGCCCCGCTTGAAATGTCCATTAACGAGACAAATATATATATACGTGTGTGTGTGTGTGTGGAAAAAATAATAATAATGAATTTCCATTCATCTTCTTTTCGGTCCGCCGGTTCGCGCTGATCCGAAACTGATCGCCATGAAATGGACGTTTCGGCGTCAAAAACGCTGGGAATCAACGTCGTCGTCGTTCGTGGTTCTCTGGGCGTCCGATGGCGGGTTTTGTCCACCCACGCGGCTGCTGTCCACCTCGCTAGAGAGAATAATTTAATCGTGAGCCAGCCGGTACCAAATATGGTGACATCGCAGAAGGACTACGCGACGGTAAGTCTTCTTTCATATTCGTACCGCTTTATTATTGCAAAAGGAGGCAGTGGGGTTGGAGTCTCACAAAAATCTAACCAAACTCAGAGGGCAAGAGGGCATGTTCTGGTGGGGATCACATTGCCCCTCGCATTGCAGTACCCGCTGATCGCAAAGGGGAAACTGCGCTCTCGATCGGACGGCGGACGTAGTGTGCGTTCTGATTGGTTTGCAATATTCAGGTTTTTTTTTAACGAAACTGAGCGGAAATATAGGATTTCGAAAGTGCTTCCTGTCTCATCCGCGCAAGTCGCCGCTTCTCGCCGCCCTCAGCCACCCATAAAAGGCGAACAAGGTCAAATTGAGTTAATTACAGCGTGCCGGAAGACAGCAGAAGCCAGCCAACTGCAGCCGACGCGCTGGACGAAATTCCTGATCGTCCGACTACGAGATGGCTTTCGAAAGAGGAAGCAGCTGTTTTGCAAACTACCTTGGTGTGGAGCTTAACCAAACACAGAGAGAGATGGAAAGAGAGAACGACAGTGGGGAGACACAGCCATTTGGGAGTTCGACTTTGATTTTAGTGCAGCTTCTTTTTGCTTTTGCTGGGTGTTTGCTCCGTCTAATTTATTCCGACCATTTTGGCCGGGTGCTGCACAGCCGTGCCTGCACAGCTCCTATCTGTAACATCATCGTTCTACTGTATCTTAAACAGCGAAACAAAGGGTACCGAGATATACGTCACGGAACGGTGACATGTGAACATAAAGACATTAAAAAAAAGTCGTTGACTGATGGGAGCAATGGTTAAAAAGGCAAAACAGCATTGTGGTCTCGGCACCGTGGCGTCTGACCACAAATTCAGACAGCAGCAACGGCAGCTCCGCACGGTGGACAATGGAAATTCCTCTCCAAATAATTTCCCACGGTTTTTTCCCTCTACCTCTCTCTTTCTCTCCCTCTCTCCAAACGCGCGCTTTGCGAACTGGATCTTGCGTAGGATTACGCCCCTGGAATATGCTTGCGTGCGATTAACTAGCACCATTACTACACTGCGGCACAAAATATTAGAAACAAAGAACATCAACACTTTTGTGTTGACCCATTTATGGTGCGTTTAGCAATTATGGCACCAGGTCCAGTTCATTATGGTCGGATGCGAAACCATTTCATTGATTAATTATTTACCTATCGTTAACAGCTGAATATTGATCATTTTCATACCGCTGCCACCAGAACGGACGCACGGTTTGACCGGCAGTGTTACGATCTGGGCTGAGATTTTTTTTATGTTCAAAATATTTTTCGCCCCCACGCACCCATGTGAACCGCGCGCCTGGCGCGGAGACCATTTTTTACATTTAATTTAAATGGTGGATATTATTAAAAGCACCTACGCGCGGACCCGACGCTTCCGAACGACTCACGGCACTAGACGATCGGTGGCGTTTGGTTGGAACAACAACAAAAAAGAAGGTTAGAATCTTTTACAAGCACGGCGGAAGGTGTTCAGCGGTTTCGCCTGAAAGCACCCGCACGTAAAACAAAAACGTTTGTGGCTTCGCCGGTGAGGCTCGTAGTAGGGTTTGATTTGATACGCCCTCGCGAAACGATTCCCCCCCCCGGTTGAATAATGTTCTACTCGGTTTCGTTTTATGATGGGCATGAGCCGCCTGAGCACACGGACTGGAATGCGATGATGGCTATCGCATCGAGCTTGTTTGCAGTAAATGCACAAAAGTGAGAAAAATCTGTCGCCTGCGATACGAATCGAATGTGGCAATGGCGAGGGAAGTTTGATTTAAATTTAAGCTACTTTCCTAACCGCGCCTTCAACCAGTTTTGTTGTAAGTGCCGCCGATCGTATTACAAATTTGACAGTTGGATAGCGACAATGTAATCCCGGTGTTCCGGAAAGCAAACACACTTTCCGTTGGTCCTAATGGCGCAATTGGCCCGAGGGTGCGTGATTTATGGAGTAAAGCCGCTGCAGCTTGTGGATAGCCGATACAATGCAAACGCAGTCCTCCGGCCGGATGGGTCGTTGAGTAAACAGCCATATTGAGTTACATTTGAAACGTTCGAAGGGAACTAACCTGATGTGCAAGCAGATGCGCGTGCCAAAGATCCTGGTAAGGTTGAGTGAAAGGTTTTTGGTCTTTACAGGTTTAACAATATTGAAGGTATGTTTAATATTTTGTGTATATTTTTAATTTGGTTTCATCGACACAACCTCTAGTTGTTGGCTCTAGTTAGCTATTTCTGTCTGGCTTTTCTTGATCTGAACATTAGCTATAGCTGGAAATTAACCTATGTACATCATGGTCCTGTTAAGATTCGAACCTTCAACGAATTGGATATAAGGTCATTCATTTGCGCACCTGATCTTGAGGCAATCCTGATCCTGCGCACCTCTTAACTAGATGGGTCAAAATAAGCCTCTATAAGCCATAATCACCATCATTATGATCGCCTCATAATTTTGTAAATGTAATCAGATTCGATTTGTAACTTAGAATTTTTTTAAATAGCTCATTATTGAAACACTGCTCAGAAATAATATTTTCTAACTAAAATTAAACTTACTTATGTTAGCCAAATAACAACAGCATTTTCGTTATGCACCCTCATCAACTACAAGTGCGGAGGACGCCAGAATCTTAAGAAAGCAGAAGAAAAGGGATCAGAACGTAAATGTGGTTCACGCGCCTCCAAAGCAGAAACATGTGCTCTACCGGATGTAGAGATTTTCAAAGCATGATACTTGATCGTAAAGGCTGTGTACGCCATGCGCGCGGGACGCATACCGCGCTCAAGTACCTTGCCAAGCTTTTCGTCTCAATTAGGACCCATGAAGCGGGACCGCATTAAATCGTTACCCAGATGCATTAGCCAGGAAGCGTTTGGGTAAACTCATTAGCTGAAAAGCGATCGCTGATGGTGCCGATGGTTCCGTGAGCGGAAATCGAAAGGGGTTCCTTCCTGTGCTGTATTTTGACGTTGAGTTGTAATCAGGCTGTTTTGTTTGCGCAAGCTATGATTTTATTTAGGTCATTGTAATTGTGTAATCATTTACGATTGAGTCATGTGACATTCAAAAACTTTTGTTGTTTTCTCTGAATGTTGAGCTACGGAAATTGAAATATTTCAAATACCACCACGTGCTAGAAACATTTCTTGCCGCGCACTTAGACTTGAAAAGATCAATCTGTGAGATATCAGAGTGGAAATGCATTTGCATCAGACGCAGTCAACCAACGGAACATGAACAGCCATCGAGTGCATTATCGTAGTTGAATGCTGTTTTCGTCATAACCGAGCGACCCTATTTGCTTTCTGGTGTGTTTTTTTACCATATACTTTTTACGTCTAGTCGGATTTTAATTAGCATTCCGTTTCCGTGCTCGCCCTCCGTACCGTAGCGAGGAAAATGTTCTTAAGCACTCTGCTTTTCTGCAGCACTTTTAGTATCGACCGCGAAGGGCAATTGTTGTGAGGCAAAGTATAATTATGTTTATGTTGCCAAGTTCATGAACCCCTTGCGGTTTGCGATATGCAGCGCAGTGCGGTGTGTTTTTGCTGCATCGATGCAGTTTATAGCGCTCACCACTTCGCCGAGAAGTTCCGGCCTAATCGCTCATTTTATGCGGTCTGGTGGATATATGCTGCTTGTGGCTCGTGATATTGTGCTTCGATTATTCCGAGCTCTTTGATGGTCCATGAAGGCAGTTGAGTAGCGACAGGGAGAGGGAGTGAATGCGAGTGGAAGCAAGAAACCAATACATTGAATCCAAGCGCAGTTGTTCTCCTCGATCGAGCGTCAACAACAGGCAGCAGCACTGAACCGTACATGCGTTACTTGCAGTAGGGATTCTTTTAGCAGATGGTTCCAGTTCCATGGTAGGCATAGGCAGAGTACGATCGACATGATGCCACGTGTTTAGGGTCTGCGTTGTGCCCGATTAGCGCTGATGCTATTGCCACCCCTCAAAATGGCGTAAAATTAGTGGATGCAGCGATAAATGCCTTTGCGCACAATGAACGACCTCGCCAAAATTCAAGGGTCCATAAGGAGACCACCGATCTAGTGGGTTGGCATCACGTCAAACGAGACATTCCACACAACCGGGTGTAATGAAACGTTCTGGGACACACAAACAACACCCTGTTGATTTCCGACACACGTGCTAACGTGTATTACTTCCCCCTTTGCTAAAGGACATTACGCTTGCTTCGGTTAAAAATTCGTCAACGAGCGACACAAATATGCGTTTCCGTAGGCATATGAACATATGGCCGACAGTCTCGGCAGTCGGCGCTCTACGAAAGCACATTTCAGTTAAGGCTCGCTGCTGTCGGAGTCAACGTGCGTACATGCAACACAGCACAAGGGGGGTTGCACGAAATTACGGGGGTGACACACTTCCGGCACTCCCGGAAGCACTTGAGGCGTAACTTCGTGGTGTATGGAAAACAGGAGGTACCGCTGCCAACAGGGGACTGAATTTCGGCACTCTGCCTACACCGAAGGAACGGGGACGTGTTGGGCCGGCGTGATAGGGTGGTTATGCAGAAATGCAATCAACAGAACAGACATGGTTCAATGAGAAAAGACAGCTGCAGAGCGAAGCGTATCCTTTGTGGCCTGTGTGTGAGATATGGAAAGTATCTAAGCGATATTCAAATGCCGGCCGAATTAGCATGTACGCAGGGTGTGGAATTATGATTTAAACGGCTGAAGAACTTGGTTTTGTCATTTCATTAAATTCAACGTCATTATAAATCGCGAATAATCAAGCAAGATTGATGAATTCGAATGTTCCTGACGTTAAGAACGGCCATTTTCATTTTTTGTTTGCTTGTGGAAGTTGTTATCGTTAACTTAATATACGTTTTTAACATTTTGTCATAGTTTTTGACATATAATAAGTTCAAAAATTAAATGATTGAAATTTGTACATATAAACGAGACCAAGCCGAATTCCGAAACTTTCCATTTTAAAAATATGGAAACAATAAATTGATTGCCCAATAAATGCTACCTTTGAAGTGATTAAACTAATTTTAATGCATCTTTCCCCTAATGAGTTTTACGATCGCCGCTTGCCATCGGTGACTTGGTGCCGATAGCTGATCAACTATTGAATGTGTTCTAATTTTACGAAATGATGCGGCGAGAATATCATCACGCACGCAGCACGGTACAGCTAGCCTTTCACACTCTGCAGATGCACGCACATCGTCCAGTGTTCGGTTAATGACGGTGCATTGCGAGGTGCCATGTGTGGAACCGACTTTTAAGAACCACGCTCGAGACGAATTTCCATCCACACGCACACACCTCACAGTAGGAGGTGATCGGGCAATAAAAACGAATCGATTCTTCAAACAGCGCGCTATGCCCGTGGTTTTATAGTTTTAGATGTCTAGAGAAGCGAATGACACGCTAACAGCGTGGTTTTTGTCCATATTTTACGAGCTTCCTGCGAGATCGGCACACGTGGTGGCGCTAGCGGCTGCTTCTGCCTGTTGTGAGAAAAACTTTATGAGTGTGTTTTCCACCCTGGAAAGACCGTAAACGCGCCGGTCATTCATGCACGGAAGAGTCATTAGGACTTCCCGACCGAAATTATTGAAACAAAGGTTGACGTGGAAAACTTGAGAGCTCAAGTACGTACCAGCATAAATACGGTTCGTCTCGATCGGTTCGGGCGCGTTGGTGACCCGTATGGAGTAGGTGCGAGCCTAGAAAATCCCTTAATTGTTATCCGCCATACGGATCTCATGTGTGCGGCTGTGTGCGTTTGTTGAGAGGGTGGCAACGTTTGCATTGGTTCAAAACGTGTTGCACATGTGGCCGGGGAAAACGGGGCAACGTTGTCGTCGAACAACTGACGCTCCCGAACGGACGGAGGAAAGTGGAAACTTCCAAAACTCAAAATTTTCACTCGTAACCATATTCACTGCCGATGGTGGGAGGGCGAGTGTACGGGTAAATGGTGCTATTTCACACTTCCCATATGGAAGGGGTCGAGATCTGGATAGCATATGTTGTCCGGCTGTGTGATGGGAGTTGCTGAAAAAGAAGGTGTTGTTTTTCGCACTACTGCACCGAACGGTTTGGTAGAGCAGGAAAAAATAATCACTGGACGTCTGGACGGGGAAGCTTAATAAGGATAAAGATAATGAGTTATATTCTCTGCCGCATTCGGATGAGAGATTTGGGTTCAAATTTTAACAAGAGCTCTAATGACTTTCGTACTCAAATCTACTGCACAAACAAACAAAAAGGGCTCACTGAATTTTTAGACAAATTTTGTGAGCTTATGGTAGGATAATGAAGATAAATCAAGGCTTTATTGTACAATAGCCTTCCTCACTTAGCGGTTGGCTGTTTATGCTGCTGGTGCAAGTAGTTATCTGATCAAAAAGTTACGGTTGCTAGTTTTTATATAAGCAAGACTATTTACATTATATTTAAAACCATAGAGAAATGCCTCATAAGGAGGGCCCGCATAAAGATGTCTTGAATAATATTAATTGTTGTATAAAATAATCTGAACAATTATATCATATATTAATAGGTTAGGTTATAGGTTAGGTTAGGTAAATATAGGTTTAATGATGCAGAAGCTAGATAGATGTATTTCGATAACACACGTTCGCTACGTGATAAAATATTGATTGATGAGAGAAGGTGTTGCTTTATCTGCCATCTATGGTTCGATGAGAAGCATTATTGCAGCTTGAAGTAGTCGGTTCATCACAGCTTACGTCGGAACAGTAGTACTTCCGCAAAAAAGTGTGTGGTCAATGCAAAAGGAAGTAAACTTTACCATTGCACCCGTCCCGTCCCGACCCGAACTGATTTTCTTTTCCGATCGAATTACACTTTTGTCGGTTCATCATCAGTGAAAAGCAGCGTTGAAGGAAAAAAAACCCTATTCACCAACCACTGTGGCACGTTTTTACACATTGACAGGATGTGCCCTGGTTGTGCGAGATGCTGGAATGTCTGCCGCCGTACGACTTTTCAAAAACCAGCCCGCCAAGAAGGGAGCACCCAAAGGAACTGAAAAGAATTAAAACCCAAAACAGAGATGGAACTTTATAAAATACGATCATGTTCCCGGCCGGGCAGATGTTATCCATACCAGGCAGTGTGGTTTCCTGTTGGAAATCCTTGCCTGCAGGATGTGCCTAGCTACGGGCGAGCCCATCTTCCATCGGTGATCTGCTATGGCTGATCGGATTGCACAGAAGCGCCTTTGCAGGAGAGCGAAAAGCGGTGCTGTGGCTGTGTGTCCCATCGTCGGAAGGGACGAAGCGTAATGGAAGCAGCAAGCGAACGCACAAGAATAGACACACAACACAGCAAAGGACCTAAATCAAAGTGCAAGGATCGGGACAGGGAGTATGGAGCATTCCATTGACAACATCTGCTCGCGTTCGTTCAACATGACGAATATCGAGGGATGTTTCGGGTGCCTGTGCCGCACCGAATGTATTGTGCTGAAAAAAATGTGAAAATTGGACCCGCCGTCGAGCGAGAAATGCTTCGTGATCTCTTCAAAAAGAAGCCATTCTATAATTTTGAAATCTATAACTGAAATTCTTATTTCAACTTTAGTGAGTTTCGTTTTCAAATAATATGGATGATTAGTACCAATTACAATCTTGTGAATTGAACTTCTCTTGAGTTGTAAACAATATTACGAAAAAAGTCTTGATGATCTCTATGTGCCTTTTCATGGAAAAAAAAGTAATGAAGTGTACCGTCTCTAATACATTGAAAATTAGGCAATCAATCGTCATTTTCAAAACATACCGGTCGCTTGAAAAAATGCTCTCCACATGGCATGAACGGGAGTACCCAGAACGCTCGATGGGATCCTTTTTTTATGTAATCCCATTCTACACGGTTGCGTACGGAAGAGCTAGGTCAATGCTTTCCCGAAAACTCATTTCAATAGCATCCATATGGTCGAGCAATGACCTCTGAATCTGAACCGTATTAATCCTACAAACGAATGCGAACCGGTGACGGTTCGCTGAACCCTTTTACGTCATTTAAATAGTACGCTATCCGAACGTGAGACAATTAATATTCATCGTCTGTGAGGCTGAATGTCATGATGCTCTATAGAAAACGGTGAATAATTACACTCGATGGTAAGTTGACGTTGGGTAGCTTTCTTTGGAATTGTTTGAACGGGACGGATGATGGTGGTACGAGATAGGACCGTGGCTCATCGTTCACCCGGTGGTAATAAATGGATCGAACATCATCATACATGCCGTGTTATTCATAGCACAGGCTCGAGTTTTGCCCAAATTCCGATGAATCAACACCCAAATGCTGAGTGACAATTGAAAATGATCCGATTGTGTAAGCTGCAATATTTCAATGCTTATGTATAACATAGTGAATTGAACTTCATATACATATAACTCTTTAAGTGTTGTTCTACCACAAAACCAACTCACCGGCTAATGCACGGTTCAACAAAAGAATCCTTGTAAAGCTGTTTTGATAACATCAACGGATTTGGAAGATTTTTTACCGCGTGACCGGCAGCAACAGCGTTCAGTTTCACCCGTCGCCAGCACGTAACACGCCGCTCAGAATGCACCTGTTCGTGCGAACGACCCACAGCATTCGCATGCAGACGACGTGCCCCAACCCTAAAAAACCGTTTGCACTGTGTGTTTGTTTGCCGACTGCAAAAAATGCATTCTTGCGAGTCGGTGCGACCGTGCAAAGGTCGTTGGTTGGTTGGTCCGTGGCGGCGAGATAGATAACGATTCCAGTCGGCTGAGAGGGACGGCGTGAGTCAGTTGGTAAAATGAAAGTGCTATAAATGCACGCAGGACAAGAAACCGTGTGTCCCACTGCCGGGCACGGTGCAAAAACGGACCAGCGAAAAATACATCTGCCCATCGTTCGATCCCGTTTCGTAACGATGCAGTTTGCCCGGGAAAGAGGTTGAAAAGCAGCTGAACGCGTGGAGCGAAAGGCGATCGGCAGAAGATCGGGCTAAACATTGGCTTCATTGTTTGAAGTGATGAGGCTTGTGTAACGAACTGTGTTTCATGCTAGCGATATGAAAATATTATATTCCAATGGATATTGAAATAAGAGAATAACCGAAGGTTCCATTCCTGCCACAATGTTCCTGATATTGTTTGTATCTTGGAAAGATTGAATCACTTCATTTGGATTACCAAGCACAAATACATTAAGATTATCAAACAAATTTGAGTGAGATACTATGGACTGATTTCAAATATGTTTTCGAATTTTAAAATTGAATCAAATGAGACATGTTCCTCGTTCTCGGAGAATGTATGAGGTGAGTTAATGACTCATTCCCAAAAAGCATTCTTCTTACGCGGGAAGCTCTGTAACAACAGACGAAAATTACATAAGATTGTACAAGCGCACAGGTAGCGTTTGCACGGAGCCAGCCGAACTGAACATGAACCCAAAAGTCCACTGACCGACTCCGGTTCTATTTTTGCACGGTTTCCCGCTAAATCGCAGCCGCACTCCACCCAGCGACCACCAACGCCAACCAGCCACCCCGGAGCGAGGAAAGAAAGCTGAACCTCAGAGAGGATCTGGCAGCAATCAACTTGTCTTTCCTGTTTCCCGCGATGGCAGTTGCACGTTGGAGCTGGTTTTATTTCTGCCGTTCAATTTCCTCTCTTTTTTTTGCCAACCATTCCAACTGGCTCGACCGTTGGCTGTTAAGGCCTATCGGTTAAGTTTGAATGCGTGGCACTGCCGTGGGTACTGGTGGTTGGAAAGAAATGGGGAAAAAACGTCTCCCAACACAACAACAACCTTGTCGACATTGCAAGGCCTTTCGGGCGTCAGCGCACACCGTCTGGTCAGAAGCTCAAAAGTTACACACTTTCACTCCCGTCCCATCCCGTCCCGTGCGCGTTTGGCTGAGGGCAAGTTCTTCCCCTCGGCAAACCCGAAATAACCTGCTTCCGTTCCGGCGGGCCCGTCGTGAGGGGCGCCGGGTGAGCCGGTTTTTGGGGCCGCAATTCTGCTCGGAACAAATGTAACCGTTGCGCAAAAAAAAATGAACCCGCGCGACTAATGAGACGAGTTGCGTTCGGTTCACTTGCGCGCCCGCGCGCGTTCCAGTAAAGTCGTCAATTACCGGGCCCCGAAGAATGCGGACGTTCTTTGCCCCAGCTGGCGTTGTGTAGTGCCGATGGGAACCTAGACTCCGTGGGACGTGGATGAAGATGGCTGGTGATGAGAAATTGCTGTCTCACGACCGCTGCAGGATCATCTTCCTGTGTCCGTAAGTATGCAGCAGGCGCGGCGCGGCAGAACAATGTATGGAAATGATCTCACCGAGACGAACGACGCCTTGCGTTCCTCACTGGCTGGCTAACACAAACCCCGAAAACGAAAGAAATACCAATAATCAAACAAATCGTCCGTCATTCCGAGGAACCGCCGGAGAAATCTGGGCAATGCGAGAACAACAACAGTTCACCGAGTTCCTATCGGCTCATCGGTTTCAAAAAGTTGCATACCAAATCGTTAATTATTGATTATTATCATCATTTAGCTGTGCTAGGCTTCGGTTTCGGCAAAAGGGGGCCAGCCCAGTCCGAAGGGATGATCCGACCAGAAGTATGCATGTGTCGTACCTCTCCTACCTAAGGCGGAGGAAAATGAAATTAGCTTGAGCCGAAAGTGCTTCCTCTTATTCGTTTTGGCAGCACAATACAAATGCCGAGTTGTAAACATACTTCGGTTGCCCGGGTGGACGTGCTGGACTCCCGTGAGAGAAAAGGTTCCCATGCCCGGCACGGTTTTGTTCTAATAAAGCACGGGAATCACGCTCCCGAACGTTATTAGCATCATCATCAGCGCTGAGAGTGAAACCGATTGGACGCAGTCGTTTGAACGGGTGCGCTGAAGCATATTTTGCAAATGCACATTTTGCCTCCTCCAGCTAATTAGGCAATCTCGTGGGCACGAAACGGCAAGACACGAACCCGCGAAATTGGTCACGGAACGTACCCGTCAAGGCCACGTGAAGGGTGGGTTTATGGAGTAAGAGTTTGCATACACATTTTATTTGAAAGAGATTTGACTTTTGTGAGAAGATTTGAAGGTGCGAGTCATTTAATGATTAGAAAGGGTTTGAAATACAATCTAATTTCACAAACTTCAGGGAATGGTCAAATTTTGATCGGAATGAAATCGGACTTAAGCAACTTCCGGTTTTTAAAGCGAGTGTTATACAATTATGAGTATATTCTGAAAACTGTTGGAGGAGATAACTTGAAGATGCTATACGGTTTAATG
>KZ068409.1:17191-33550 GCA_002091845.1 Anopheles cracens | reverse complement strand
AAAATTTGCGCAACTAAATCAATCATGCTAACCCTGTTCGTCTCCTGGTACAGGAGGATGCATCTTAACGAATGAAGTTATAACGAATATGTGGACAACCTTCTTTCACGAAAAAAATCCATACTTAACGAATATATTTGATCGAATTTCCTCTTTTAACGAATAAATGCGACACCACATTCAGCGCCCATTTTTGGAACTAAAATGTTATCCGTTAATTTTAACGAAGCCATTCAGGCTTCGTTTTGAAATGCTCACTAATGTATTTTAATCGAATGTATTTTATACATCTAGAATCATAATAAATCTATCTAACCAATGATAATTAAGTCGATTTAGTGAAGAGAAGAACATTTGTCGGTTTTATAATTGTAAATATCTATTTCATGAAAAGTATGTCAACTAAACGAAAAACAGAAACATTCGACAACGGTAAAGAACAAATAACAAATGGAAGGCATACCCGTTTTAATATTCTCAAAAAAAATAAAAACATGTTTTTTTCAAACTATTTTTTTTTATGTTTCACTAGGTAGCACAATTTGTTTTATTTCCGTATCTGTTTTCGATAATGTTCATTCAGTTTTTAATAATGATTATATATGAATATTTATAACAAATGTAATACGACTTATTAATGTTATTATTATTATTAGATTTATTGATGAGACTGTCTAACCGTACTGCGTTTGACGATTTTTTTTCAATGACCCGAATAGAAATAATTATATGAAATATATTGTAGTCCATCATTTGTTATTATTTAAATTTTACGCAGTCGTCGAAAAGATTTTTTTAATATAATTAAAATATTCAATATAAAATCGTGTTACAATGCTACAAACTGAGTTAACCTTATGCATGTCTTCATAAATACAGCCTTATTTCGTAAATATTGTTTCTTGTCATCTTCATCGCCATGAATGCGCCTATATTCGTCGAGCGAACCATGGCGAGCAGCAGAGCGCAAAGCGCGTTCTCCACAATCAGCGTCCGCCAGAGCGAGATCGACGAAAAAAATCTCACCACACACTCGCATAGCAATACACAGTACAAAGATGTACCAGGGCGGCAGGAAAAACCTTCAATTACGCGGTACACCCGTGCGAGGTACTTTTTTTCGGATCCTCCACTCTCCACCCCACGCCATCCGCCTCGTGCGATTGCGCTTACTGACTTCGGGCTGCGGGACGTAATGCGTGTAAAGTGCACCATGTACGCGTGTACGTACGCATGCCGCACGCTCGGTGCCGCGCTGGGGATGACACCACGCCGAAGATGCCCGTGGAAGATGATGGGGTGGCTTTCGCTCCCTTCGCTCTCTTCGGTAGAGCCTGGGCGGCGATTCGTGGGTTGTTCCCTTATCACGACCGCGAGCGCGGTGTTGTTCCTCCCCGGTGTACCTTTTGCCCAGCGGTGCACACATCCCAGCACAGCGACCTTGATAATGGCGGACCATTTTTGTTTGTACCTGTTGAGCCGCCGTCGTCGGAATGGAATTTAGGCGCTTTTGACGCTATGGTTCGATGTTTGCATTGCGCTTAATTTACTCTCGAGTAGTTTCGTTTGCAGCGCATCAGCGAGAGACAAAGAAAACGAGAAAGGATTCTCGGTATATTAAGAACATACTACCCTTTACACCACTGAAGGGGTCCAGGAGACACGCGTGTGTAACGTAAATGCAGTAGCTTTTCATAGCGAATGAAAGTGAAAGTGTCCTGAACAAAGTATTGGAGGCATTGACCTATTTTTGTTTTTTTTTAATTATTTTGAATTTTCTGTTTTGGTTTTGAGTTTGAACATTTATTTGAGAATGATAAAGATAGCATGAATTGGAAATAAAGCTTAAAGTAATTTTAGTAATCTAGTTGAATCTTTTTCGGTTCATATTTTTATATTATTCTCTCAATGATTTTATTGATTCTCTCAATGTTTCATGTCAGTCTTTCGTTTCCCAAATATTCCCATTAATATTCTATTATCTACACCTTTTTATTTTTATTTGTGTTTAAAAGAACGTGTATAATAATATTCATAAGCTTTTTCATGGTCCCACAGAGGCTTTAGAACTTAGTGCATGACTCAAAGCAAGCATAATAAAACAGAATAAACTTTCCACACCATGATGGTGATGTAACCGATGACGCATGTACAACGTCATCGAAATGACTGAAAACACAACACAACCTTAACCTTACCCAAAATGTTCGTCATAGCCGACTTTGTTTTATTGTAATCTGTACATTCAAGCAACAAGTGACTGATGGAGCACAAACTCAAATCTTTACATCTTCACGGAACTTTCGGTGAGACTAAAATAAAAATGGCCAACAAATGAAGCGAACCTTGAACGCCGGACAGGCAGGCGAAACAGTGCGCCAAAGAGTAATGGTGACACAAAAAGAGATAAATCCATGCTTCTTATCAAAACGTGTATGTCCGGGAGACTTTTCCTGCTGGCAGGAGGATGCCCGGTGCTACCGTGTGCTGCTGCTGCACCGGGATGGTTTCAATAATAAATAAGGTGCCTATCTTTTGTTTCCTAGTCAGTATATTTTCGAGTCTACGGAAAACAAAACGATAACGAGCTCGGACTAACTACTGCTTCCATGCGTTGTATGGTCGGTGAGAATGAGAGCAAGAGAGAGAGATAGAGGTATAGAGAGCTTGATGATGGGAAGGAAAGTGCCCGGAACAATATGCCTTCCGGTGGATGACGAACGGAGATGATCCGTGGTGCCAAGGTGTTCCAAGATTCGAGGTTATACATCATCCTCCGCTGCTATCGTCACCATCGGCAGTTTGTGAATTCCTTGCAGGTGTGGAGTGATTTTTCATCTATTAACCACCGCCGCACTGGCTTCCTCTCCCACCGGTGGCCTGCAGAGAACGAACAACGAAGAGATCCGCCGTTCCTGGCATGGGCACCCGAGCGCCACGTGAGTCATTAGAAGCGATGCATTTCGGTTGCTGTGCAATGCGGGCTTACTTTCGCATAATATTTGAGGACCAATTTGAATCGAGGCTCCACGCACTCGATGCTCGATGATGTTAGCCTTTCGTCGATAAATACTCGGGCCCTTGGCACCTCCCGCGATGGTGGCAGAAAAAAACCCGTGGGTTTAATTAATGGACATGACATGTAGCGCCCATCGCGAACTTCATGATAAGCCTCACACTAACCAATGCTAATAGCGAGTCAGATAACGTGAGTCGATAACTTGGTGATAGCCAGATCTTGGTCCGCAAAGCCGCGTCCGTTTGTTTTTGGCCATATGCCGCCGCCGAAGGGTGACGGCATTCTGGCACGGGGTGTGTGTGTTTTTATCTCCTCTCTTCTACCCCCACATCATCGCTAACCGTAGACAAATACAAAGTAATCCTGGCCGGTGTCGCGCGATCACTGCCGGCGGCCCTGCCATGCGGCCCGTTTGCCGTATGCAAAAGGTGTATGATTATTGATTTCCGAGAACTGCGCTAGCTTCGTTTGGCAACAACGCGGGCGTGCTCCAATTTGTTCGGCCAATGTGCATTGTAAATGTTGGGCGAATTACATGATACACTCATTTCGAACTACACGGAACGAGCGTGGGACAATCAATTTGATGATTCAATTATTGCATCGCAATACGATTCGCCCAGCTTATCGCGCGCATCTATAACGCCAATATAATGCAATAGAAGGGTAATGCATAATCTGGAACTTCATCTCTATTTGCTACGTTCTAGAAACAACTTCTTCAACACATTGTGGTTCTACTTGCTTTTCTAATGTTCCCAATGGAAGCGGTTGGCAACATCATTATTTACTATGATATTAAATGACTTGGACACGACAGGGCCGGTACCAAAATCCCATTTCCATCGCCGTTACGTAGCTAAGAATGGCTATGGAGTCTAGTAAGCCACAGATCTGTAGTAGTGACCGTCAGTTATTCTGCAGGATCGTCCGATGATAACTAAATGTGTCCAATAACCATGAGGAACACAATAACTGCAATAACCATGAGGAACACATGAAACTTGGCCTACTTGATTTAATTGGCCTAGTTTTGGCAATACAGTTTTTCGCTATGTTGATCTAGGTTCATGCAGATGCAAAGTTGCGGTTGAGAACAAAACAAGATCTAGTTGGAAACAGATAGTTAGACTAAACTGACAAATCTTCGTGCAATGACTACACTGTTTTTATATATTATGATAATATTTTAAAAAGTTTTAGGTGCGCAACTAAGTTTTTGCTGTGTTCCTTTAGAAGCCGCTAACGACCGCTCTAAACGGCCAGCGTGTTTTTCTTAAGACATTTTTAAGAGTTTCTTGTACTAAAACAACTGTTAAACTGTCATGGTTTTAGAACAAATGATCACGAAACTGAAGCTCGCGGCGTTGTCGATTTTCCACAATGACGCGACAATTTTTTTTCTGCGACATGTCATCCTAGCTTCCAATCGATGCATTGAAGCTGTTAAATTCACTTTTAAGCACTTCAAGTGAAAAAAACGTAATAAAGTGTATTGAAGCAATAAAAAAGTAGTATAGCAATCATGGATATTTAGTTTCAACGCCTATATGAAATAAAAAAATGGCAAAAATAATCTTGAATAAACCTATCCAAAGCATTGAGAAGCCTGTTTCAACTGAACAGTGCATTATGGATTTCTAAACATTAAAACGTTAGTAATGATTATGCTTGTCACTTTGACAGCTCGTGGATGAAATTTTCCACATTCGGTACTTAGACGACTACCTGACAATTTTTGCAACAATTACGATTTTGATGTTTTAGCCGCCGTAAAAGAGAGATTTGCACGATGCTGACACACCCAGTACGTCACACACACCAAATTTAGACATTTCGTAAATGTATCGTTTTTACCCATCATTGACTTAGTTTTGAATCACTTTCTTTTGGTGGTGGTGTTGATATTTTTCTTCGTGCCGGGGTTGGTAGTGTTCCTTCAAGTGGCAACCAGATGTTAACAGCATTTTATGATTTTAAACTAAAGGTTAAAATCATTCGAAGATATTATTCGATGAAGATGCAATGAAATGCAGCAACATTATGGCTGATCATTATGGTTAACTGTCAAACCACTGGCATGCGTTTTCTTGCGGCATGCGGCAACCCAAAAGCTCCTATACAATCGTGCTGGTGCGTTTTATCTTCATTTTCAAACTATGTTTATCTGGTAGGACTTACTTGGTTTCGTCTATTATGAGTGGCTGAACCTGAGAGAAATTTTCACTGGACAGGAACCGAGATAAATACGATAAAGCTGTATCGATGAGCAATACTTTGAACAATTAATTTTCAATCATGTTTAGCAACAAATTTGTATGTTCATCAAAACAGTAGGAACTTAGTCGGACACCTCATTGATCTAACGAGTCTAGAGGATGATTCGAGTAATGGCATACGCGAATTGGGTAATGAGAAGCAACATAAATGTAGAGAACCATTTATTCCATTTGAGAATCAATAGCATCTAGAACAAAAACTAGAGTTAACACGCAAATACATGTACACACCTTTAGCATAACTCGAAATGAAACTGCAGATTTGTTAATTAACAAGCCAAAACAACATACTGAAATTACTAAAGTAACACGATTTGTAAAACACAAATTGACACACTTCAATTTTAATTGGTAGCTTTTCAATTTCAACCAGTTTCCAGTCTGTTCACATAGATAGCATGCTTTTGGTTAAAACAAATAAAGGCGTTCCTAAGCGACACAACTTTATTAGAACAATTAGTACAAGGAGCACTTATGCGGCTATGCCAGAGCCGATTTACGAAGGTATCGGTTGTTTTAAGCGTTAAGTTTCGCTTAATAGTGCCGTTCGCAGCTGAACGTCATCACCAATGTTGGGTGGAATATGCGAGAAGAGCAATAATTGTATTATGCTGTTCCGGTATGAAAAGGGATGGCAGTGTGTGTAGAAGTTTGCATTCACACAGTTTTGATATAGCTGAACTATTAGTTAAAACCATTCTTTCCATCAACCTGGATTATTCAAAAAGAGGGTCAACGTTTGCACAGCTCCAACCATTTGTAATGGAGAATGAATTTAAATGCTGCGCCCGCTTCAACGTCATCGTGGAGCGCCATTTTTCTCGGTCTATTCCAGACACAAAGCTGCTCGCACCTTGGGGTAGCAGATGTGCCGATGCACATTTTATGAACAACTTTGCTCATCTTCATCGTGGCCGCACTAAATCATCAGGCTCGCGGAGCTAAAACAACCAAACACAGCGGCAACGTTGGACACCGGTGGACGGATAATATGATTTCCGGGGCTTGTTGCCTTCCGCGGCAGCTTTTACTTTACCGGCATCCACAGGCGAACCGGAACGGCGATGAGGCGGCTGGCGAAAGACTCACTGCCAGCTGCCAGATAGTTGCTTCCGATTTATTTAATACGACTGCGAGCAGCAGAACCGAGCGACTAAATAGACTACCGGCTGCGGTCGGGTGCACGATTCTCGGGGAGTTTGTGGTAAATTTAATTCCAGTGCACTTTCCCTTTCCGTGTGTTTGCGCGCTCGGGCCACAATCGTGCGTTCCTTGGAAGAAAGCATCGCACCCCGGCCGCGAAAAGAGAAATAGTGCGCGAAGAGATGAAACACGGGAATTGTGGTTTTAAAAAATTCAAGGACGTCCGCACAAACAGTTACATTTATAGTGATATATTAATACATAAGCCGCTGTCGCTGGGGCGCGAAGGTATCACGTACTGTGCATGAATATTCATGGCAAGTGCGCTGGTCAGCGGAAAAGAAACAGCGCGCAGCAGATGCAAATAATACGCCAGCAGCGCGGCATAAAGATTATGCTCACGTACTGACCGGCTCGCGGTCAGGTATAATATTTCACCTTTCAAGTTCATGTTCATGTTTTCTACGAAAAAAAAAACTGAAAGCATTCTAAGCGCACGTTAGTCATCTTCACAGTTTGTGTGTCTTTGTTGCCGATCAGTCGGATCAGAAAGAATTAACCGTGAGGACTGTTTCATACGTTTGTTAGGACGGGGCCATTTGCATCGTGCTTAGATGGTGCTCCGCTGTTACTTGTTTCGGTAGCACATATTGATTCTTCCGCAAACCTTTGCTTGTATGACCATAGACCTTCAAATATATCGAAATATCAAATACAATGTATCGAGTATCGCATTATAGACACAATTTTCGCAATAGCTAACCTCTACAGCCTATTTACGGTATGTATAATGGAACGAAATTGAAATTTGAATCTGTTGTGCTATTGTTTTATTTTCTTATTTTATTTCCTACTGTGATTTTATGAATTCTCTGCAATAGCATAATCTTTATAAGCAGGTAATTCTGGAATTTGTAGAAAAAAGGTAATAATCTGCAAATATTATTCGTTTCATAAACCCTTGCTACATTTGTGTATATTGATGCCATATTGCAATTTCAATTTCATATTCGATATTTTTAGATTTCATGTTAACATAGGACAACTCCGGAAAGGGGACCTCTTTGATCAATCTTATTCAACCATTAACTACTCTGAAAATTATTTTCCTAAAACTTTGCAAGCCATGTTTGTCAGATTATCTTCATTAGCGATTGGAGGATGTATTTTGTCTAATTTGCTACCTTTCCAATCATTTTTAGTTAACTTTAGGTCACGACAAAAGCAAAGATTTCAACCAAGAACAGACGAAGCACTTTTAAAACGAAACCGCCACTACACTCCGTAACATAACTATACGCCCAGCTGTTTTGGAGAGTACATCGAAAACTTGAAGAGATACATGGAGATGATGTTGTACTAAGTTGCAGATAATGACAAAATACGTCTGTGACGAATTTTACAATTTTTTACACACACTATTACTAATTTATTCACCACCGTCAATTTAGTGTTGTTGAGGTGAGTTTTATTCGGTTAGCCTGATGTGAGAACATTCACAATAATTCATGAAATCAGTATACGTTATGTGTTTTAACCAAAAGTACGCTATCTATGTGAACAGACTGGAAACTGGTTGAAATTGAAAAGCTACCAATTAAAATTGAAGTGTGTCAATTTGTGTTATACAAATCGTGTTACTTTAGTAATTTCAGTATGTTGTTTTGGCTTGTTAATTAACAAATCTGCAGTTTCATTTCGAGTTATGCTAAAGGTACATGTATTTACGTGTTAACTCTAGTTTTTATTTTAGTTGCTATTGATTCTCAAATGGAATAAATGGTTCTCTACATTTATGTTGCTTCTCATTACCCAATTCGCGTATGCCATTACTCGAATCATCCTCTAGACTCGTTAGATCAATGAGGTGTCCGACTAAGTTCCTACTGTTTTGATGAACATACAAATTTGTTGCTAAACATGATTGAAAATTAATTGTTCAAAGTATTGCTCATCGATACAGCTTTATCGTATTTATCTCGGTTCCTGTCCAGTGAAAATTTCTCTCAGGTTCAGCCACTCATAATAGACGAAACCAAGTAAGTCCTACCAGATAAACATAGTTTGAAAATGAAGATAAAACGCACCAGCACGATTGTATAGGAGCTTTTGGGTTGCCGCATGCCGCAAGAAAACGCATGCCAGTGGTTTGACAGTTAACCATAATGATCAGCCATAATGTTGCTGCATTTCATTGCATCTTCATCGAATAATATCTTCGAATGATTTTAACCTTTAGTTTAAAATCATAAAATGCTGTTAACATCTGGTTGCCACTTGAAGGAACACTACCAACCCCGGCACGAAGAAAAATATCAACACCACCACCAAAAGAAAGTGATTCAAAACTAAGCCAATGATGGGTAAAAACGATACATTTACGAAATGTCTAAATTTGGTGTGTCTGACGTACTGGGTGTGTCAACATTGTGCAAATCTCTCTTTTACGGCGGCTAAAACATCAAAATCGTAATTGTTGCAAAAATTGTCAGGTAGTCGTCTAAGTACCGAATGTGGAAAATTTCATCCACGAGCTGTCAAAGTGACAAGCATAATCATTACTAACGTTTTAATGTTTAGAAATCCATAATGCACTGTTCAGTTGAAACAGGTTTCTCAATGCTTTGGATAGGTTTATTCAAGATTATTTTTGCCATTTTTTTTAATTTCATATAGGCGTTGAAACTAAATATCCATGATTGCTATACTACTTTTTTATTGCTTCAATACACTTTATTACGTTTTTGCACAACAGTGAATTTAACAGCATCAATGCACCGTTTGGAAGCTAGGATGATATGTCGCAGAAAAAAATTGTCGCGACATTGTGGAAAATCGACAACGCCGCGAGCTTCAGTTTCGTGATCATTTGTTCTAAAACCATGACAGTTTGACAGTTGTTTGAGTACAAGAAACTCTTAAAAATGTCTTAAGAAAAACTCGCTGGCCGTTTAGAGCAGTCGTTAACGTCTTCTAAAGGAACACAGCATAAACTTAGTTGCGCACCGAAAACTTTTTTAAAATATTATCATAATACAGTGCACATTCACTGGTTGGAAATCGATTACCCGCCAACCATTGAATGACATTTCATTGAATGACATTCATGACATTCAATCTGCGTCCCCCTTCCCCTAATACGACATATGTGAAATATCGAGAACAACATTGATTTCGATTCTAGTTGGCTGTGCTATGGTTATCGGTGGTTATATGTAGTTATTTATCCTGTATTTTACATTCAATTTAATATTTATATTTTATTAATTTCAAGCACTTTTCTATCTCAAAATTGTATCTTTTTACCTCAGCTGCTCACTTGATCAAATTCATCGATTTGAAACCATTGAATATGCACTGTAAACCAAGCATTGCCCTGCAACAAATTTGACAACCGCCAACTAGCGAACAGCCAACTAGAAAACGGCAAACTAAAAAACCGCCAACGAGTGAATGTGCACTGTATATGAAATCAGTGTAGTCATTGCAAGAAGATTTGTCAGTTTGGTCTAACTATCTGTTTCCAACTAGATCGTGTTTTGTACTCAACCGCAACTTTGCATCTGCATGAACCTAGATCAACATAGCGAAAAACTGTATTGCCAAAACTAGGCCTTATGGTTATTGCAGTTATTGTGTTCCTCATGGTAATAACCATTGGACACATTTAGTTATCATCGGACAATCCTGCACATTTAGTTATCATCCGGTCACAACTGCGGATCTGTGGCTTACTAGACTCCATAGCCATTCCTAGCTACGTTGATATGCTTCTAATATCCAATTATTATTGGACGATTGGTTGTATGGTAAGACAGTTTATTTAGACTTCTGCTTTCAACGTTTCGAGATAGAATGAATCTAACGGTGTAGCGATCGTATGATATATGTAAAATGCCCATAGTCTTCTGCGTACAATGTTGTTTCTATCACAACAAATATGTCCAAGAAGTAACTTGCTTCCAAGTGTCCTATATATTCTTGATAATAATGATTTTGTGTTTTGTAACACAGCTATATGATCACTTACGAAAACTTGTTTTGTCGTGAGATATAACAATTTCAAAATTGAATCGGCCTCGATTGTTTAACTATCTATATATCTTCTATACATAGATAGTTAATATCTTGGCCTAATTGTTTAACGAATTTTTGAAACGCTCTTGTTCTTCTTTTTGTTCTTCTTCTTGTTCATATGTGTTGTTGCATCACCATACGTTGAATTGTTTAAAAAGGTTGGTTTGAAGCACAAAAGTAGAGACCGGCAGCCTAGGTCTTAGGTCCCTTTGAAACGCTCTATGATTTCTTCCATGCACTTTTGAGGATCTGAATACATAATGTTGTATTTTTTCTTGTATATTTTTGATCTCATGTTACGGGTTTTTGTTTGTTTTTGTCATAGTGCTGAAAAGTTAACATTATAATCAGTACAGTTTATAACCATTCTAGATTTGTCAAATGTGAAAGAATGCATAAAAAATATAATTTAATTCATCCAGATGTCCAAAGCTGCAACCCGTGAAGATTATCCAAATTGTTTTACACTATAATTAGCCGCTAAATTTTGAAAAATGGTCCCTCGCTATGAAGAATTTTCCTATGATTACTTTTTAAAATTATTTTATTTTTTGCTTGCAACTTGCCATTTCTAAAATGACATTTATAGTGTGCTAGGAGCCATGTTTGTTTAGAAAATGACAAAAATAGCCTATTGAGCGAATCCTTCCCTTCTAGTCAGCCTAGTCATGAACATCTTAGTTCCTAGTGAGGAAGGCTATTGTACACCTCTCAGGGAGTGGGGCTATTGTACACCTTAACCTAATAATCGTTTCACGGAATCACTTTGAAAAAATCTTCGATTGAAACACCAATTCATCACTAATAAACCTCATTTGCTAAGTTTGACAGGGGTCGATTTCAGTGTTCGTGACACTGTGAAATTGTTTCATGCACAATCGATGATAAACTTGGATAGATTCACAATTGGAAACCATACTGCACGGCCACTTGTACCAAGTACCCTTGTCATACCGCAAAACTAATGAAGAATAATCGCTCCTACACGGTGGCCAGATGTTTCTTGCTTCAAGCGGTGCGATGGTTTCCAAACCTATTCTCCGATAAAGGCGTTCCTAAGCGACACAACTTTATTAGAACAATTAGTACAAGGAGCACTTATGCGGCTATGCCAGAGCCGATTTACGAAGGTATCGGTTGTTTTAAGCGTTAAGTTTCGCTTAATAGTGCCGTTCGCAGCTGAACGTCATCACCAATGTTGGGTGGAATATGCGAGAAGAGCAATAATTGTATTATGCTGTTCCGGTATGAAAAGGGATGGCAGTGTGTGTAGAAGTTTGCATTCACACAGTTTTGATATAGCTGAACTATTAGTTAAAACCATTCTTTCCATCAACCTGGATTATTCAAAAAGAGGGTCAACGTTTGCACAGCTCCAACCATTTGTAATGGAGAATGAATTTAAATGCTGCGCCCGCTTCAACGTCATCGTGGAGCGCCATTTTTCTCGGTCTATTCCAGACACAAAGCTGCTCGCACCTTGGGGTAGCAGATGTGCCGATGCACATTTTATGAACAACTTTGCTCATCTTCATCGTGGCCGCACTAAATCATCAGGCTCGCGGAGCTAAAACAACCAAACACAGCGGCAACGTTGGACACCGGTGGACGGATAATATGATTTCCGGGGCTTGTTGCCTTCCGCGGCAGCTTTTACTTTACCGGCATCCACAGGCGAACCGGAACGGCGATGAGGCGGCTGGCGAAAGACTCACTGCCAGCTGCCAGATAGTTGCTTCCGATTTATTTAATACGACTGCGAGCAGCAGAACCGAGCGACTAAATAGACTACCGGCTGCGGTCGGGTGCACGATTCTCGGGGAGTTTGTGGTAAATTTAATTCCAGTGCACTTTCCCTTTCCGTGTGTTTGCGCGCTCGGGCCACAATCGTGCGTTCCTTGGAAGAAAGCATCGCACCCCGGCCGCGAAAAGAGAAATAGTGCGCGAAGAGATGAAACACGGGAATTGTGGTTTTAAAAAATTCAAGGACGTCCGCACAAACAGTTACATTTATAGTGATATATTAATACATAAGCCGCTGTCGCTGGGGCGCGAAGGTATCACGTACTGTGCATGAATATTCATGGCAAGTGCGCTGGTCAGCGGAAAAGAAACAGCGCGCAGCAGATGCAAATAATACGCCAGCAGCGCGGCATAAAGATTATGCTCACGTACTGACCGGCTCGCGGTCAGGTATAATATTTCACCTTTCAAGTTCATGTTCATGTTTTCTACGAAAAAAAAAACTGAAAGCATTCTAAGCGCACGTTAGTCATCTTCACAGTTTGTGTGTCTTTGTTGCCGATCAGTCGGATCAGAAAGAATTAACCGTGAGGACTGTTTCATACGTTTGTTAGGACGGGGCCATTTGCATCGTGCTTAGATGGTGCTCCGCTGTTACTTGTTTCGGTAGCACATATTGATTCTTCCGCAAACCTTTGCTTGTATGACCATAGACCTTCAAATATATCGAAATATCAAATACAATGTATCGAGTATCGCATTATAGACACAATTTTCGCAATAGCTAACCTCTACAGCCTATTTACGGTATGTATAATGGAACGAAATTGAAATTTGAATCTGTTGTGCTATTGTTTTATTTTCTTATTTTATTTCCTACTGTGATTTTATGAATTCTCTGCAATAGCATAATCTTTATAAGCAGGTAATTCTGGAATTTGTAGAAAAAAGGTAATAATCTGCAAATATTATTCGTTTCATAAACCCTTGCTACATTTGTGTATATTGATGCCATATTGCAATTTCAATTTCATATTCGATATTTTTAGATTTCATGTTAACATAGGACAACTCCGGAAAGGGGACCTCTTTGATCAATCTTATTCAACCATTAACTACTCTGAAAATTATTTTCCTAAAACTTTGCAAGCCATGTTTGTCAGATTATCTTCATTAGCGATTGGAGGATGTATTTTGTCTAATTTGCTACCTTTCCAATCATTTTTAGTTAACTTTAGGTCACGACAAAAGCAAAGATTTCAACCAAGAACAGACGAAGCACTTTTAAAACGAAACCGCCACTACACTCCGTAACATAACTATACGCCCAGCTGTTTTGGAGAGTACATCGAAAACTTGAAGAGATACATGGAGATGATGTTGTACTAAGTTGCAGATAATGACAAAATACGTCTGTGACGAATTTTACAATTTTTTACACACACTATTACTAATTTATTCACCACCGTCAAAATAGCTCCTTGTAACATAACTAAACGCCCCCTTACGAAAATTCATCTTTTTCGATACAATCAATCGTTTTAAAATTCGATAAAAACACAGGAACCTTTAACAAAACCTTCAATAATGTAGGCATATTTTTTAATGATTTTTTTTAAATGCATCATGACTTGTTAAATCTACTTTTTAGGCAAAAAATAAGGAATTTCGTATATTTCGGTTTATGGTTTTGCTTTAGTAGCATGTTTTGGTTCCAATTTTTTTACACATAATGGTGAAAACATAACCATTCGAATCATGTATAGAAATTGATGATCCAACACTTGCAATGTATATAAAAAAATACCTAAAGTTGCCGGAAATTTGATTTTTTGCGATGTTGGTTGTTTCAAATGCGTTGTAAAAATCGAAAACCAAACGTATCGAGCGTCCCAGTGAGCTTGACATACTTAAGAAATGTTACAGAATGTATAAAAAATATGCCAAAAATATTATTCCTTTCTAAAGCTATGGCCCGACCCCCCTTTTGATACGAAAGACTTGATTCTGACATTCAGATTTAATTATGACGGTATTTAATGCTGAAGTACCGGTATTTAAGTATAAAGCATCAATCGAGGTTTAAAAATGGTATTAGAAAGCTACCTGAAAGGTGGTCTTGGTGCTGCACATAAGAACAATTTATCAGATTCCTTAATCTTACATTGATGATTTCAGTTTATTATACAATAATAAATATTGCTACAAAATGCAACAAGCGGAACAGTAAACTATTAGCAATCATATTACCGACATTAAAATTACAAAAATGAATATACTAAAAACAATTTCCTAGGCACAATAAGTAAAGCCTCGAAATACTTTCGCTTTGAATCGCATATTTTTCAAAATATCACTTTTAATCAAAGATTTTAGTCAAATCTCATGCAGATTCGGCAGTTTGACCAATCATGAGTTTTCTTCTTCGTTGTCTCTACATCCTCCGTGGCTGGTTTCAATTTCGAAGCTGTATAATTAACCCTGCGTGCGGAGGATTAAACTCAAAACCTGCAGTGTGTGAAATCATGTTTACTATATCTTAATTTATTTGATCGATATGATCGATACAATAATCATCATTCCAAAACGTATATTTGTGTGTTCTTCTGAGTATCTAAAACTCGTTATTGCATATCCAAGATCTGAATTATATCTTTTTCAAACCAGAACAGATAAACCCAAATTTATCTGGACTAGAGTTAAATGCTTTCAGAGGAAGCTCTAAAAACTTTTTATATTAATAAGATGCACATATTTTTTGCTAATGTGTCTCCAACGTTTTTCTTTGGAATACAATGTGGAATTTCATGACGTGTTTTTGTCAAATTACCAAATAACTGAGAATTGCCTGCAAAATTAACTAACTTATCATTTATCTCATTTATTTACATTTGCATATCTCAACCCGAAAAAAACTTGAGTGATAATTTGTACTTCAATTGAACGTAACTGTCCATAATTTTACAGGGAATAACAGCAAGAAAATCACACGATCGATGCTATCGACATCGTTTCTGTTGATTTTCTCGTGAGTTAACTGAAAGCATTATCTAATCGAGATACAAGTCCACAATCGCTATGTGGAAACTCTCCAACATTAATTTTTTAATTTTTTTAAACGAAGTTTTTTCGGTGATCATTATTGATTACTTATTAATCAATTACAGACTACTATATCGATAGACAAACTAAACTATTAAACTTGTTTTACATTGTATCTCATACCCATCCAAAATCAGCAACCACCGGCAATATAAAAAATTCATGCTGTTATTAGGCTGGTACCATCATACATCCCAACTTTCACATCCCTGTGGTCTTATTCTTAAGCAACGGGTAGAGATCGTTAACCTACCACACTGCATCTCTTTCTCACAAAAACTAATCTCCTGCTTTTACACCTCCTTGGGCAGATGATGCCTTAAGCGGCGAAACTGGTGAGTATATCCCACAGAACCTCAACTCTACCAATTACATCACATATTAGTAAGCAGAAGCGGATGAATAATATCATCATTTCATTGCACAACACACGGCGTTTGACTCTTCACACACACACACACACACACACACACGCTCACCGGAATCCCCAGCATTCGCTTCGGAACGCCAGCATTCGCCTCGGGTCGGCCAGGTTCGGTCGTGTACGGTCGCGACCAGACGAAGACGGGTCCCTTTTTTTGTTGCCCCACCGGAGCAGGCTATTGTTGTTGTCCTGGCGAGCGGGCTCTGAGCACGGCTCGGACCGAATCGGACCGTCAGTTTTTTCCCATCCCGTGCGGACCGTGTGCGTACGTGTACGTGGGGAGGGTTCCGCGAACGTTTCGACGCGCACCAGCTGAACCGTGCACGCACCCGAAGCTATTAAGTGAAAACTATTAGGTGAAATCTGCTGTGCCGTGCCTGTGCCGAACGTAGTGGAAAGGGAACACGCACACTAAACACCCGCGGGGTGTGTAATGGAGAGGATCAGTCGGTTTGGCAAGCAAATTTACAGTGCAAGTTTGCCAAGTTCCCGTACCGTATTAATTTCCGTGGAAAACTCCATTTCCTTCTTCCTTTAGTGCACGCGTTCTCTCTCTCTCTTTCTCTCTGTCT
>KZ068409.1:0-17181 GCA_002091845.1 Anopheles cracens | reverse complement strand
CTTTGCTTGTATGACCATAGACCTTCAAATATATCGAAATATCAAATACAATGTATCGAGTATCGCATTATAGACACAATTTTCGCAATAGCTAACCTCTACAGCCTATTTACGGTATGTATAATGGAACGAAATTGAAATTTGAATCTGTTGTGCTATTGTTTTATTTTCTTATTTTATTTCCTACTGTGATTTTATGAATTCTCTGCAATAGCATAATCTTTATAAGCAGGTAATTCTGGAATTTGTAGAAAAAAGGTAATAATCTGCAAATATTATTCGTTTCATAAACCCTTGCTACATTTGTGTATATTGATGCCATATTGCAATTTCAATTTCATATTCGATATTTTTAGATTTCATGTTAACATAGGACAACTCCGGAAAGGGGACCTCTTTGATCAATCTTATTCAACCATTAACTACTCTGAAAATTATTTTCCTAAAACTTTGCAAGCCATGTTTGTCAGATTATCTTCATTAGCGATTGGAGGATGTATTTTGTCTAATTTGCTACCTTTCCAATCATTTTTAGTTAACTTTAGGTCACGACAAAAGCAAAGATTTCAACCAAGAACAGACGAAGCACTTTTAAAACGAAACCGCCACTACACTCCGTAACATAACTATACGCCCAGCTGTTTTGGAGAGTACATCGAAAACTTGAAGAGATACATGGAGATGATGTTGTACTAAGTTGCAGATAATGACAAAATACGTCTGTGACGAATTTTACAATTTTTTACACACACTATTACTAATTTATTCACCACCGTCAAAATAGCTCCTTGTAACATAACTAAACGCCCCCTTACGAAAATTCATCTTTTTCGATACAATCAATCGTTTTAAAATTCGATTAAAACACAGGAATTTTTAGAACAACCTTCAATAATGTAGGCATATTTTTTAATGATTTTTTTTAAATGCATCATGACTTGTTAAATCTACTTTTTAGGCAAAAAATAAGGAATTTCGTATATTTCGGTTTATGGTTTTGCTTTAGTAGCATGTTTTGGTTCCAATTTTTTTACACATAATGGTGAAAACATAACCATTCGAATCATGTATAGAAATTGATGATCCAACACTTGCAATGTATATAAAAAAATACCTAAAGTTGCCGGAAATTTGATTTTTTGCGATGTTGGTTGTTTCAAATGCGTTGTAAAAATCGAAAACCAAACGTATCGAGCGTCCCAGTGAGCTTGACATACTTAAGAAATGTTACAGAATGTATAAAAAATATGCCAAAAATATTATTCCTTTCTAAAGCTATGGCCCGACCCCCCTTTTGATACGAAAGACTTGATTCTGACATTCAGATTTAATTATGACGGTATTTAATGCTGAAGTACCGGTATTTAAGTATAAAGCATCAATCGAGGTTTAAAAATGGTATTAGAAAGCTACCTGAAAGGTGGTCTTTGACAACCGCCAACTAGCGAACAGCCAACTAGAAAACGGCAAACTAAAAAACCGCCAACGAGTGAATGTGCACTGTATATGAAATCAGTGTAGTCATTGCAAGAAGATTTGTCAGTTTGGTCTAACTATCTGTTTCCAACTAGATCGTGTTTTGTACTCAACCGCAACTTTGCATCTGCATGAACCTAGATCAACATAGCGAAAAACTGTATTGCCAAAACTAGGCCTTATGGTTATTGCAGTTATTGTGTTCCTCATGGTAATAACCATTGGACACATTTAGTTATCATCGGACAATCCTGCACATTTAGTTATCATCCGGTCACAACTGCGGATCTGTGGCTTACTAGACTCCATAGCCATTCCTAGCTACGTAACGGCGATGGAAGTGGGATTTTGGTACTGGCCCTGTCGTGTTAAGGTCCAAGCCTCTTAATATCATAGTAAATAATGGTAGCTAATGATGTTGCCAACCGCTTCAATTGGGAACAACAGAAAAACAAGTAGAACCATAATGTGTTGAAGAAGTTGTTTCTAGAACGTAGCAAATAGAGATGAAGTTTTGGTTTATACTTTCAATTATCTCAGATGACATTTACAAAAGAAATGCCAAATTATGTGAGTTTCATCATAACGATTTCTTGTGAAAACAACGGAGAAAGAACATTCACCCGACGCGTTTGCACCGCAATTAGACCTTCCAGATTATGCATTACCCTTCTATTGCATTATATTGGCCTTATAGATGCGCGCGATAAGCTGGGCGAATCGTATTGCGATGCAATAATTGAATCATCAAATTGATTGTCCCACGCTCGTTTACATTCAGATTTAATTATGACGGTATTTAATGCTGAAGTACCGGTATTTAAGTATAAAGCATCAATCGAGGTTTAAAAATGGTATTAGAAAGCTACCTGAAAGGTGGTCTTGGTGCTGCACATAAGAACAATTTATCAGATTCCTTAATCTTACATTGATGATTTCAGTTTATTATACAATAATAAATATTACTACAAAATGCAATAAGCGGAAAAGCAGACTATTAGCAATCATATTATCGACATTAAAATTACAAAAATGAATATACTAAAAACAATTTCCTAGACACAATAAGTAAAGCCTCGAAATACTTTCGCTTTGAATCGCATATTTTTCAAAATATCACTTTTAATCAAGGATTTTAGTCAAAACTCATGCAGATTCGGCAGTTTGGCCAATCATGGGTTTTCTTCTTCGTTGTCCCTATATCCTCCGTGGCTGGCTTCAATTTCGAAGCTGTATAATTAACCCTGCGTGCGGAGGATTAAACTCAAAACCTGCAGTGTGTGGAATGATGTATACTATATCTTAATTTATATGATCGATATGATCGATACAATAATCATCATTCCAAAACGTATATTTGTGTGTTCTTCTTAGTATCTAAAACTCGTTATTGCATATCCAAGATCTGAATTATATCTTTTTCAAACCAGAACAGATAAACCCAAATTTATCTGGACTAGAGTTAAATGCTTTCAGAGGAAGCTCTAAAAACTTTTTATATTAATAAGATGCACATATTTTTTGCTAATGTGTCTCCAACGTTTTTCTTTGGAATACAATGTGGAATTTCATGACGTGTTTTTGTCAAATTACCAAATAACTGAGAATTGCCTGCAAAATTAACTAACTTATCATTTATCTCATTTATTTACATTTGCATATCTCAACCCGAAAAAAACTTGAGTGATAATTTGTACTTCAATTGAACGTAACTGTCCATAATTTTACAGGGAATAACAGCAAGAAAATCACACGATCGATGCTATCGACATCGTTTCTGTTGATTTTCTCGTGAGTTAACTGAAAGCATTATCTAATCGAGATACAAGTCCACAATCGCTATGTGGAAACTCTCCAACATTAATTTTTTAATTTTTTTAAACGAAGTTTTTTCGGTGATCATTATTGATTACTTATTAATCAATTACAGACTACTATATCGATAGACAAACTAAACTATTAAACTTGTTTTACATTGTATCTCATACCCATCCAAAATCAGCAACCACCGGCAATATAAAAAATTCATGCTGTTATTAGGCTGGTACCATCATACATCCCAACTTTCACATCCCTGTGGTCTTATTCTTAAGCAACGGGTAGAGATCGTTAACCTACCACACTGCATCTCTTTCTCACAAAAACTAATCTCCTGCTTTTACACCTCCTTGGGCAGATGATGCCTTAAGCGGCGAAACTGGTGAGTATATCCCACAGAACCTCAACTCTACCAATTACATCACATATTTATAGATGCGCGCGATAAGCTGGGCGAATCGTATTGCGATGCAATAATTGAATCATCAAATTGATTGTCCCACGCTCGTTTCGTGTAGTTCGAAATGAGTGTATCATGTAATTCGCCCAACATTTACAATGCACATTGGCCGAACAAATTGGAGCACGCCCGCGTTGTTGCCAAACGAAGCTAGCGCAGTTCTCGGAAATCAATAATCATACACCTTTTGCATACGGCAAACGGGCCGAATGGCAGGGCCGCCGGCAGCGATCGCGCGACATCGGCCAGGATTACTTTGTATTTGTCTACGGTTAGCGATGATGTGGGGGTAGAAGAGAGGAGATAAAAACACACACACACCCCGTGCCAGAATGCCGTCACCCTTCGGTGGCGGCATATGGCCAAAAACAAACGGACGCGGCTTTGCGGACCAAGATCTGGCTATCACCAAGTTATCGACTCACGTTATCTGACTCGCTATTAGCATTGGTTAGTGTGAGGCTTATCATGAAGTTCGCGATGGGCGCTACATGTCATGTCCATTAATTAAACCCACGGGTTTTTTTCTGCCACCATCGCGGGAGGTGCCAAGGGCCCGAGTATTTATCGACGAAAGGCTAACATCATCGAGCATCGAGTGCGTGGAGCCTCGATTCAAATTGGTCCTCAAATATTATGCGAAAGTAAGCCCGCATTGCACAGCAACCGAAATGCATCGCTTCTAATGACTCACGTGGCGCTCGGGTGCCCATGCCAGGAACGACGGATCTCTTCGTTGTTCGTTCTCTGCAGGCCACCAGTGGGAAGGGAAGCCAGTGCGCGGCGGTGGTTAATAGATGAAAAATCACTCCACACCTGCAAGGAATTCACAAACTGCCGATGGTGACGATAGCAAAGGAGGATGATGTATAACCTCGAATCTCGGAACACCTTGGCACCACGGATCATCTCCGTTCGTCATCCACCGGAAGGCATATTGTTCCGGGCACTTTCCTTCCCATCATCAAGCTCTCTATACCTCTATCTCTCTCTCTTGCTCTCATTCTCACCGACCATACAACGCATGGAAGCAGTAGTTAGTCCGAGCTCGTTATCGTTTTGTTTTCCGTAGACTCGAAAATATACTGACTAGGAAACAAAAGATAGGCACCTTATTTATTATTGAAACCATCCCGGTGCAGCAGCAGCACACGGTAGCACCGGGCATCCTCCTGCCAGCAGGAAAAGTCTCCCGGACATATACGTTTTGATAAGAAGCATGGATTTATCTCTTTTTGTGTCACCATTACTCTTTGGCGCACTGTTTCGCCTGCATGTCCGGCGTTCAAGGTTCGCTTCATTTGTTGGCCATTTTTATTTTAGTCTCACCGAAAGTTCCGTGAAGATGTAAAGATTTGAGTTTGTGCTCCATCAGTCACTTGTTGCTTGAATGTACAGATTACAATAAAACAAAGTCGGCTATGACGAACATTTTGGGTAAGGTTAAGGTTGTGTTGTGTTTTCAGTCATTTCGATGACGTTGTACATGCGTCATCGGTTACATCACCATCATGGTGTGGAAAGTTTATTCTGTTTTATTATGCTTGCTTTGAGTCATGCACTAAGTTCTAACGCCTATGTGGGACCATGAAAAAACTTATGAATATTATTATACACGTTCTTTTAAACACATATAAGGATAAAAAGGTGTAGATAATAGAATATTAATGGGAATATTTGGGAAACGAAAGACTGACATGAAACATTGAGAGAATCAATAAAATCATTGAGAGAATAATATAAAAATATGAACCGAAAAAGATTCAACTAGATTACTAAAATTACTTTAAGCTTGATTTCAAATGCATGCTATCTTTATCATTCTCAAATAAATGTTCAAACTCAAAACCAAAACAGAAAATTCAAAAAAACTAAAAAAACAAAAATAGGTCAATGCCTGCAATACTTTGTTCAGGACAATTTCACTTTCATTCGCTATGAAAAGCTACTGCATTTACGTTACACACGCGTGTCTTCTGGACCCCTTCAGTGGTGTAAAGGGTAGAATGTTCTTAATATACCGAGAATCCTTTCTTGTTTTCTTTGTCTCTTGATGATGCGCTGCAAACGAAACTACTCGAGAGTAAATTAAGCGCAATGCAAACATCGAACCATAGCGTCAAAAGCGCCTAAATTCCATTCCGACGACGGCGGCTCAACAGGTACAAACAAAAATGGTCCGCCATTATCAAGGTCGCTGTGCTGGGATGTGTTCACCGCTGGGCAAAAGGTACACCGGGGAGGAACAACACCAAGCATTTCAAAACGAAGCCTGAATGGCTTCGTTAAAATTAACGGATAACATTTTAGTTCAAAAAATGGGCGCTGAATGTGGTGTCGCATTTATTCGTTAAAAGAGGAAATTCGATCAAATATATTCGTTAAGTATGGATTTTTTTCGTGAAAGAAGGTTGTCCACATATTCGTTATAACTTCATTCGTTAAGATGCATCCTCCTGTACCAGGAGACGAACAGGGTTAGCATGATTGATTTAGTTGCGCAAATTTTATTATGAAAATGAAGATTTGTGTTGAAAAGAATACTACTAAACGGTCGGAATCATAAATCAATCCTTATCATAATCGCTGATAATGATTCAACGGCCGAGCTTATTACATGGAAATTGTATCCTATAATAATGGATGTAAATTGTTAATTTAACAATTTCCTTAATTTAATGATAGTATTGGAGCCATCAGGAGTTTAAATAATGATTAATTCTCTACGAATAACTCAATAAAAATTTAAATAAAATAGTAAAAAAAAACTAATAGTACAAAAAACTAATAGAGCGTTAAGCGCAACCAATTGAATGCTGTAATGCAGAGTATTAAACTAACAATAAACAAACCCATGCCATAAATTACCAAAAGCCCACATCTAGGTCACTTGATAGTATTTCTCACCTTCTGTTCAAAGAGGTTTATACCTAAATGGAAAGATAAGCCTTCGAACACTACAATTTTAAGGACAAATAAAACAAACCAAGTTTCTTTTTGTTTATGTATTGCCCACCAGACCAAACTACACAGGGCAACGGAAAGGATGTCCAATTCGTTTAACTAATGATTGAGCTAGCTAGAACGATAACCATCAACACAAGAAACACCCAAATGTTCAAGGGACGACGAGCTATCACCATCGTCGTCGTAAATTAAAGGATCGCGTTGGATAAAAACGGGTGGCAGCACCAGCAGCTCTCCCCTGTCCGTGGTGGCCAACATTAGCGGCAGCTAAAGGTGGCACAGCGCCGTGAGGTGAGGATGCTGAAAGAATGGGCCGATCGTACACCGTCGGTCGTAAAGAGGTTGGTTTCATTGCTTCCTCGCACCAGGATCTGTCTGGACCGGGGGTGTGGTAGGATCGTCTTTATCGAGCAACTCGCCGGAAAAGAAAACATCACCGACAACGGAACGCTGGAGCTGAAGAGGAAAACGTTGCAGCTGTCGCGTGCCGATTTTTATACAATGATGGAACGTTTGGACGCGGCACACGTGTGGGCATGTAGATCCGACGGGATGATTTGGTAGATTTTCTGTTTTGCTTTTTGCTTCACTTCTTTCCTGTTCGGTGTGGCTTAAATCTTTTGTAGATCATTGTCGTGCATGCTTCCTTGCAGCCACGCTTTGGTGATCCTTTCCAGACTGGATCCTTTTAGATTGGGTCTAAATGTTTGTGAGATGCGCGTGTTGTATTGCGGCGTAGGCAAACACATGTTTGATTTCGGTAAATGAAATTAAATTAAAAGAATGCAGCATAAAAAAAGATGAAGGTTATTACTAAAACTGAACGTGGAAAGTCGCACTAGTAGCAGAAAACAAAGATAAACGAACTCACAGATCCGAGCCTCACGCGAATGCGGGTAGCTCGTACGAAGAAGAAAAAAAACGATCCTCGTTGACGATTCGTTCAGCTGGTGCTTCGGGACGGCAACGGTTCGACCTCGGTGCAAAGTGCGGCAGATGTTTCGCCTCAAAGGATGTGTATGCTTACACATGTGAGGCTGGACCGTTGGTCGCGCCGAGCATCCGTGTCAGCAGGATAGGTTTCACAATCTTTGCGCCCGGGATTGAGCCGCAAGGTTTGTATGTTTTGTTTCCTACATTGTTCGTGCCACGGGTCGCATGCTGGTTTACGCATGCACGTTTTCCGAGCGCTACCAATCGCCCGCCCGTTCGTTAGTGGATGATACGCATGGGCCGCTCTCTTGCGCACATGCGTGAGGGCGCGCACCGGACCGGAATGTTGCACTTGGGAAGGAAAAACCTTCAAAGAAATCGAATCGACCGAAAGCACCTGGCGCCGAACTGGCAGCAGGCGAGCGTTTTTAATGAAGGATGCTGAAAGGCGCACCCGGTTTTTCGTTTCGGTTGCTGTTGTTCGGTTGCCACCAAGAAACGTTGCGTTCCGGCTCAGACCGCTGAAGATGAGAGCATACGGGTGCTACGGCAGCCACGGGCTGGGCATGGCTGGAAGTAATTCAACGTGCTAATTTTGACCCACGCATGACAGAAGGGTGTTCTTTCCAAACAAATTGATTAGTCGTGTGTCGATGGAGTAGAACTTCGACGGAAATCTACGATCAATGATTAGCACATGTTGCGAGTTGGCATACCAGAGTTGCAGGAACGTGTAGGAAACAACAGTAAATATACACCGCCATAGTATTACTTAGTATTACGCCACTGTTAAGTATTACTTAGTTTTCTGCCAGTTGTCAGCTTCAAAAATGAAACCGCGTAATGTGCAGTATAACAGCTAGAACTCACGAGATCATCCATCCACCAGGAACCTCCTAAACTGTGGAAAATCCAGAGCTAATACATGTGACATTCCTGGACTCTGGGTGCGAGTTCATGCGCTCGCGGATCTAGTACAGTCATTAGTTACACCAATTGCCCTAGCGGTAGAATGAAATATCAAGCCAAACTCATCCACATTTGAGATAGTTATAGTTATAGATAGTTATAGCTGCAGTAAGAATGAGTGAGTGTTGTCAATCTTTGTAATGAAACGAACGAGTTAATTCCACAATGCATATTTTGGGAGTCATTATAACCTAACTCACTCAGAAGTGAATAAGTAATCGCCCCAGGGATCCGTAACCAAAAAAAAAATGTGAGTGAGGGACTTAAAACGAGCGGGAGTTGCTAAACGAGTGGGATTGGCAGTGAGCTGTTATAATCAAACTCGTTCACTCGTTCACGAACGAGTTACAAGTGTCCATTTGTGAACGAGTTAGGCTATAACGGCTCCCAAAAGAGTTGCAAAACGATTCGAATCCCAAAGGCGACTGAGTAATGGTGAGTTAACTCACTTGATGTTGTTTTCTCGTCTCTAAAGTTTAAACAACCGTTGGTTTAAACAAATGAAATAGTGAAAATAAATGATAAAAGAAATAAATTTAAATGTTTCAATATACAAGCTTACAGGGTTTTTCAGTTGATAATATAAAAACATCGAACATTACTGTAAACGCTTCAAATGAAATAGTAGACAAAGGTAGATGACATTGCAAGGGAGTCAGATGACAAGGGAATCAATCACCGTTCATTGTAAAGCTACCATATGAAATGACTTTCGCAGCAGTAGATATGGTAAACTGGCTTGCAGGGCCCGATTTGCGCCCGATTTGATACATAAAATACAACCCAGTAAGTAGTGCGTGGAATAAAATGTAGTCACACGTTTTATTTGCGTATTTTCTACGTGGTTCTATGTGTGGGTGATGAAATTTATGATTAGTTTTTTTCATGCGTTAGAAATGTTCCTTTTTCTTACATACTTTACTTGTTTTCCTTTTTCTTACTTCAAAATAACGGTCTAACCGTATTGCTACATGAATTATGCATGTCCATTAACTTAAGATTCACAGAATTTGAAATAAAAAGATTGAATCACAGGCCATGAAACATAATATTGTTATTTATTGATTATTACCCTACACAAATTAGAATTATCCGGACGCTCTTAGTTTGTTAGAGGCATACTTGGAAACAGAACGCCGAACGACAGAGGTGATCTCCAGTGGAAAAGTTCTGTTCTTCGAAACCAACGTACCATCGGACGACAATTTAATCGCGACATCCAACTGGTTTTACCATTACTTCTTCGTTCGAACTCATAGCTGCAAGTAGAACGTGTCACTACACACGTAGAGAACACGCAAATGTAACGTTTAACTACACTTCATTCCGTGCACTACTTACTGGTGTATTTTACATATCAAATGATTAGAATGTGATTGGTCAAATGCGATAGCAGCGAATGATTTTTTGCTCTGAAATGTAACGAAACTATTGCTAAGCATTGCATGAAAATACAAAACATTTTCAAAAAATCGCTTAGTTTTACGAGCTGTAAACACCTATAACAAAACCAGTGATTTACAATTTAATTTAGTAAGCGATACTTGTTTACACAGTTTCCGCAAGTATGAATTTCAAAACAAAACCTGCTGTCACAAACCCTCTCCGCGCCTATACCTGTGAGTTAAGCTCTCGAACCGGGGGCTGCAAGCCAGTTTACTATATCTTCTGCTGCGAAAGTCATTTTATAAGGTAGCTTTACAATGTACGGTGCTTGATTGTCATCTGACACCCTTGCAATGTCATCTACTTTTGTCTACTATTTCATTTGAAGCGTTTACAGTAATGTTCGATGTTTTTACATTATCAACTGAAAACCCCTGTATTTACTCGTTTAAACAAACTAGTTTTACTCTTCTAGATCCGGCTCAACTTTTGGACAATTGTTTGATTCTATTTGACTAATTCCAGTATACTGGATCAAGATTGCCAAATGCATTCACCCAAAGACTCAAGCGTTTGCCCACACTTAATTACTAAATTAGATTTGACAAATTGCTCGCATTACTATAGAAAGAAAGAGAAATAGACCTGATGCCGATTTCGAAGGCACGCACCTTTTTCCGTCCACTTGATCGCACGAGCAGCTCACGGACATAAATTAAGGTGAGTGTTTCACAAAAAAGCCAGCAAACAAAGCCTCGACGAAGAAAGTTCCGAACGAACCGCCAACCATTTGGCTACTGCCGTTTGTCAGTAAGAAAACCAACCTCAGACGCACATTTGAGTGCGCTAATGCGCGGAAGAATGGAAGGAAAGTTAGACATTCCGACCGTTACCCGAAACGCGCCGTCCACGGACCACGATGAGAACAGAAACGCTAAACAGCAACAAATAACAACAGCCCTGGAGAGTCCCCGGAGCATGCAGACGACCGGAGGGTAAAACGACAACACCTCCATCAGGCGTTGCACTACTTACCGACTCGGTGGTGAAGGTTGTCTGACGCCGGTGTCATTTGCACGCCACGATGGATGGGCCAACCAGCGCTTGGGATGGAACGCGGGAAAAGCGGGTCTTCGGAAAAATTTCAAGAATTTCTATTATATTATAATTTTCCTCGCATCTCGCATCTCACCCACACAATTTGTCTTTGTGGCCGCGTTTACGGTGTGCGTCCGGGCGCGGTGGGTGGAACTTTGTTTTGCTTTCATGAAATGTGCTCCCCCTACGCACGGTGGCGGCTACATTTTCCGGAAGTTTTCCGTCTCCGCCTCCGCCGGGTCCGGTGTGTCGGGAGGAAGAATGTAGAAAATCCAAATTACCGGCATCGGACTGCGCAGATTGACCAGATATCCGTTTTCAGTAAGAGTTTGATCCATCCGCAGCATGCCAGCTTCCATTCCCTGCGTGAATTAGAATGTGAGTCGTTTGAGCGTATTTGTAGCAGCGCCTAAACGAGTCCCCTGCACATACCTCCGACAGATCTTTTCGCCATTCGTACTGCTTTGCGTTGTCGTTGTAGCGCAAGTACTTTTCCCGCACGTCGCCGATCGTATCTTCGTAACAAACGATCATTTCCGTCGCGTGGAATGTCAATGTGTTGATAATTTTCACCGGGCATGGGTGGAATGTTATGCGTCCAATGACCAGAGCCGGATCTTTGTACCAGTAGAGCCGGGTGGCAGGATTACGCTCCAAACAGGGCACGAAGACCGGAACCCGTTCTCCGTTGCGGTTGGTCCGCTCGATGGGGTCCAGATTCTTGTGGAAGAACGAGCTTAAATCTTTGCCGGCGAGCGCCAACAGCCACTGCAGTGTCTGAAACGGGACGGAAACGTAAGAAGTAGATGCGGGAGTTAGAACTTTGAGCCATTATTCTGATGGCGAAATGTCACCGCACGGCGAACCTTCCTTAGCGAGGCTTTCTTCGCGGATGTACTGAACAACGGAGTAACATCAAACACAGTTCCGTGAACGATAACCCACGCACTGGTTGGGTCGTTGTGGATGACGACTTCATCGGGAAGGTAGTATTTGGTGCGTGGTGGATGATTATTCGTACACATCTTCAAAGAACGTTTAGTTTGTACGAAAATGACATAACGAAAAAAAAGGATGTCTCACCTTCACTCTCTAGCAACGCTGGTTGCTACGATCGGTTGCTATCTGTGAGAGTAATGCGATTTGTTTACACGATGGCACCCGCCAACGAATCAATCATTTCTTATTTCGATTTTTCATTCGTTCCTAGTCCGCATCTTAAGTCGTTGAGAATTTGTTCGGATGGGTGTCAAAATTAACACTAGACCTCCGCATCGCTTCACGTTGGTCTGAGGCGGCGTAGAGAGCGCGGGATACAAAGGCGAATGGGGAGTTCAAAACTGGAATGTGTACGCATACTCGTGGACCAAATATCCGGTGACCGGCGTAGTAATCAATCAGCCCAAAAATTGAATTTAATACTCTCCCGCTTGTCCGGAGGGTGTGCGGTCCCTCGACACATTCTACACGTGCCACATGCACGTTGGTGGGCCAGACTTGTGCGCTGGATTTGACATTATGCGGGTTGGGAATGGACGCACGCACACGGAACGGAAGAGACAGAGCGAGGAACGCCAAGCTCGAGAACGTGCGCAGCCAGAAGGAAGTAAGGGTTAAGGTTTCATCAGTATGCCACCATCATCGTTGAAAGGGCACCTCGTGCTTCCGCTTGATCGGACGTCAGTGCTTCACGCCGGGTGACCGGCAAGCGGCGGCCGGACGTAGCGTAAGTTTACGATCGAATAATTGTCTCTGGAGCGAACGTTTTGGGGCAAACGGGCTCGCATATTTTGTTCCATATTCTATTCTATGGGGTGTCGAAGATGAATAGTTTTGAACAATGGTTTCGGTATGTAAATTGTGTTGAAAGTATAATGCTGCACGATCGATCAGTCACGACGGCTTGATTGATAGTTTTATTCCAGGAGTGTTGTAGTGAAAGTTAGAATCGAATTTTAATAACAGTTTTAAGGATATGCATAACTAAAAAGATGATCAATACTCCTGATCAATAAAATAACGAAATGAATACATTTTGCTTCCTCTAAAGTACACAGGTTCACGCTAGTATCGACCAAACCCGCTGCAGGCAGTTGGGAATACGCACGATTCCGTTCTTTCCGTTATTCATTTCAACACATCTGCCCATTAACATACATCGCACCCAACTGCACACGCGCGCGTCCAAGATGGCAGATAATTCTACATACATCCGTATCAATCTCTTCCCCGGCGAGAAAGACACTCCAACAATGTGAATGCAACGATGTTTGCATAGTAAAACAAGAATTCCTACTTGTACCGGCAGACATGTGCGCACATTTCCTTTTCCGCCGGCCGTCATTAGCATCATGTTTTGGATCATCCCTCGGTGCGGCTCTGGTTGCGAACGACGATGTTAGATTGCTCAACAATAGTGTGCTGATTGTTGAAGAAATTCTGTTTTCGCTTAATTACTTCATATGTTGCGAACGACGATGTTAGATTGCTCAACAATAGTGTGCTGATTGTTGAAGAAATTCTGTTTTCGCTTAATTACTTCATATGGTACTTGCTCGTGTCCTGAGAAACCGGAACATCGGTTCTTGCATAGACAGTTCGCTGCTGTTGTTTGGACGGCAATCACATTTTTAAGCACCGTGAGGCTTGTGAAGTTTCTTGTGAGCCGCACCCCAATTTATAAACAAAAATATATGTAATAATAAATCTGTTATTCTGTTTGCCCTCTGTGAGAGACACACACGTACTCAAAAAAAACTCAAAATAATCAAATTAAAAAGTTCTTCCCTCCCCCTTCGAAAATAAAACCAAACAAAAAATGGAATGACCAGAACATTCCGTGGGAAGCGGACGAAGCGGATGCGCACATTGACTGCGGGCGAAGGGTATTTCCGTACGAGCCGCCGTTTTGGGATTTCCATCACGTGCCGCAACATCCATATAGGAAGTTCGTTGTTTACTTTTAATGCTTTTCGCACGAAATCTATTGTTTCGCCGGTTTTGGAAGTTGGGTAATGGGTCGGGTTTGTTTGCCGAAGCCCCGCGTGCCACGGGGCATTAGTGTCTTAACTCGATTGAATTGACCCGTCAGCCCAACGCGCCCAAGTAAGTGACCAACCGACCGGGCCTGCGAACGGGTGACTAAAAACGGGGGTTTTGCATAGGGCGCCGAGCGGAGCTGGTGAATCCAGGCGATTGACGCCGAGGTAGAATATCGTGGGCTAAAGTGTGTCGCCGTGTACGTACTATTTAGTGCTCGATCTGTTTTGCTGGAGAGCATGGAGCCGCGATATCTTGGCACCGATGCAAAATGCACCACCGGATCCCAGATTGGCCCCGGCAACTGGTTTTAATGTAACCCGGTTGACACAAAGAACAGAATGATCACGGATAGATACACGCGCGAAAGCGGTTCTTTCCAGCTCATGCAGCATGCAGCACAGCAGAGGGAAGAGAGAGAAAACAACAAGATGCAGGTACACAAACACACACGCACCAACCGGCTAGTAATTAGCGAAGAAAGAGTATAAATGCAGTATAATAACGCTTGACATGGGAATTATTATTACCGGGCGAGGATGATGCTCGCACGATGGCCCGTGGATGGATGGATGGCTGGATGGATGGACATTGTCTCAGAACGAGCCCAGGGAATCGGGACAGAGCAAGTACCCGTCGGCGACAAATGCATACGCATAACCACAATGTGCAGTTACAGTGAAGAGCTCACTTGTAACACACATCAAGTAGGCATTGACATAAGGTTTGTTTGGAACAATCGAAGTCTAGCTAATGATAAAAGCCCACTGTTCAATAGAACTCTAACCTCATTTCTGGAGTATCAGCGCAAGTCAACGTTCCCTGCGCGTTTCACGACTCTTTTCGGGCTGGTGTTATTTCGGCCACACCTGTACCTGTGGCTTAACTTCGCAGAGCGTGCGCTCGCACCGCACGGCGACAACGGTTTACATTCTGCAGGGTGGCTGTGTGCGCTGGAGCAGCCAACGGCATACTTGTTGTTTTGCCCGCGTCTTGCAGGACCGGGCGGGCGGCTCGCGCTCGGGCCTGCAACTTTCTGCAACGGTAATCGCACACCGACAGACGCAAAACCACCAACGGCAGCTGCCGGCGCGTTGTGGTAGGCGCTGCAGGAACATGAACCCATGAACCCGCTCTCTCGTGGTTGCATCAAAGCAACCGTATTACTTTGCTGCGTGGTCTGCTGCAATGCCACAATCATCAGTTGTTGTTTACTATTCTTCACGATCACGCGCCTGTCGGTGCAGTCGCGCTGCGCAGTCTTGGTTGGTTGGGCTTGGTGGTGAAATTTCGGTCAAACGCGCCCTGGACGTATTGGGTTTCGCGCTGGTTTGCTAACACTCTGGACGAATTGTTCTTGGCCCTGTGAACTTGCTGCGCATTTGGTGCAGTGTGTGCAGCGATGGTGTGGTGGGTGTGTGTTGCAAGGTGTGTTTTAGTACGCTGTGTGCGTGTGTGAGTGGTAAGGCGAACGAAATGTCAGCGATCGAAGACATGTCAGGCACGGCTAGAATTCGCTCGGAATTGATCCAAATTATTAGGTAAGTTTCAGCTAGCGAGCAATCTGGAAGGAATCACTAACAGTTTGTAGCTTACGTTGATCGATTAGTGGATCGTAGCAGGAACGAAACTAACCAGCTGAATAGAAATGCGCTTCAACGTATGAAGTTTTATTGCAATATGTAATATCTGTTATTCAACTATGGACAACTTTTTAATGGTTTAGATGGTTTTGATTTTGATTTTTGATTCTTTTTTTACTAGTGTATGGATTGGATTTGTATATAAAGGCTTTATTTGTGGCAATGATTGAATAAAATATTTCTTTTACTGTTGTGGTTCAGGTGGTTCGTCTTGCTTTTGAACATAAGTCGAGTATTTACCACAATGAAGAGGAAGTCATTTGAAAATGTGTATCTTGAAGTGGATGCAAAGATAGAATAACGAGTTTCGAGTGATAAATAGTTCTTCTAAAATCTAAATCACTCGCAAAACTTGATTTCATTAACTGGTTTCCTCGAGTCCAGAATTCAATGAAACGCACTGTATGCGTCATATTGCCAGAGCAATATACTAGATGGATTCATTTTGAGTGTACTATTTCTGATGCTTGTATCCGATGCGATTCTGATGCTTGCTAACTCGTCTATCCATTTGTCTTAACTAACATTTGAAAATACAATCTTTTGCGGATTGTCTTTGTTTCTTTGTGTGCTCATGGTCTTTCTTTAGATAAAGCGTAAATACTGGTGAAACTAAGCTATAAACTGAATTTCAAAACGTGACGTTAAGGAATAAAAATTTGAACAATGCAATGCATACACAGGAAGCAAACGTTGGAATATAATGATACTTGTTCTAAAATAAAAAATCGTGATAATATAATGATACTTGTTCTAAAATAAAAAATCGTGATAATATAATGATACTTGTTCTAAAATAAAGGTGTATTTGTAATAGGATGTTCAAAACTCTCTTTTTACTTGCTGGATAGATTGGAATAGCTGAGCTTAATCGTTTTACTTCTGGAATAACTGAGATTAAGTTTTACGATCTTCTCAATAATTTGAAGTCTGTGCCTTCAACTGCCAAGTAACCTGTATTTATATAAGAACATATAGCATGCCTCACTCAATTTATTCGTTAGTTCCAAAATAGTGCAGGCGGCGTCCATCTTGGTTGACACTTCAATTGCAACATCATGCATTAGTCCTCGTAATGAAACCATCACCAGCCACCCACATTTTATCTAAAAATATACGATCCTGCACTCAATTCCACTTCACGCACTGGCTTAAGTGGAAAATATCAAAGTGTTCCACCGTACCAAAAACCAAAAAAAAAACATCTATCTAAAATCAGCATGTCACGATGCTCATTCATTAGGCCGATTTTAATATGCAGGCCGAGCATTTGCATATTTTCACTGTTGAAAAATAGCTCCGCGCTGAATGCCATCTCATGACCCTAATTTGACGATTTGACAATTAAGGAGGCACTACCTAGTCATCACGTAGGAGTAAGAGAATTTATAC
>KZ068405.1:91157-103603 GCA_002091845.1 Anopheles cracens | reverse complement strand
CTGATTGCACCAGCAGCGAGCCTGCTCTCCGCGCTCCTCAAACGGATTGAGCGTCGTTTACACGGCTGGGGAAAGTACATTTTATGACACTGTTTTCATATCAATCACACACTTTAAGAGTGTGAAAGTGATCCTCGCGAACGAAGTCTTTTAAATGTTATTGCAATTTCGGCAAACTTGATATGTATGACCATTTACATATTTTTATTGTGTAATAAATAATATATAAAATTATTTTTCAACAACACTGTCTCTCCGGCAACGAGTGGAATTAAGTTGGAAAACACAAAAATGGTAAAAGATTTACAGCCTAGTGTAAAGAGGAAACAATATTCATATAGTAGATGACTAACACGATACTACAATAGGCTATAATAAAAGACGATAATAAAAGCGAAGCATATTCGTACAGATTAACCTTTGCTCTCTTTTTCAATGTACTATTCGTAATACATATGACATTTCCTATCCTGTTCTGCATAAAATTTCAATTGTCATTGCCTTTCACAATTTTAGAAAATACTTATAAATAAAATACTTCATTATTTAGTTTAAAAAGTTCAAATATGCTCCTTTTATTAAATAGCTCAAGGTCAAGAACTTTGCGTTGCATCTTTCTCAAGGAAACAGATCGAAACTACATTGTGCTGAGCATAGTAAGAATAAACATATACATATAGTAAGAATAAACAATAAGAGTAAACAACTAGAGCGCAAAAACAAGCAAGAGACAAATTAATCAAATGTATGACAATCTAATTCGTTAATTTCTTGCAAGCAACTAATATCGATGAGCAAACCACTAATGTAAAGAAGTTGAGTGCAATAATGGAGACCATCAAACCTTTTTTTTTTGTTTGTTTAAAAGTTAAAAAACAACATTCTTTCCACTAAAAAGGCTTGCTCCACTCACATTAATAGTAAAAATAAATAACTTTATTGCGGCTGGCGCGTCACGGAGCACAGTACATGTTGATGATGATCGCGTAACTCAGCACGCTGGGCCCGTTAAACCGATAGGCTATCGACGGCGTCCCGAGCTGCCCGTCCGTCTTGTCCACCGTGTAGCCCGACGACGAGTACCGGTCCGCGTTCATCGTGACGAAGTTGATGTTCTTGTTGTTCGGGCTGGTGTAGCTGATCGACACCGGCAGCCCCGTGCCTCTGCTGATGGTTTTCGTGTAGCACAGCAGATTGTCCGTCGGCTTCCGCCCGAAGAAGAAACTCTGCTCCTGCGACACCACGTACGACAGGGCCCAGGCGCCGGCGGTGCAGAGGGCGCACAGCGCCACGAGCTTGAGCGCGAACATCGTCTTCCGTCTTCCAATCGAGAAGCAGCCCACTTCCGACTGAATCGCGAATCGGCTGGCGAGCCGGTTTAAATACGAGCCACGGACTAAATTCGGCAGAAGCCAGCCTCCTTCTTACTCCTTGACAGTGACCTCGTTCCCGCGCGGGATAAAACTGCCCTTCGCGAGGAGATAAGGTTGGCCGAATGCAATCTGCATATGTGTGGGCAGAAAAGTCTTAACTCCGGTCAGGTAGCGTCGTTTACACGGCTGGGGAAAGTACATTTTATGACACTGTTTTCATATCAATCACACACTTTAAGAGTGTGAAAGTGATTGGTTCTGTTGGTTCTCGCGAGCATCGCGCGGATGCGGCAGTTCATCGTTCGCCTTCGCCGCGTGCATGCAAATCTGGATTTGGATTGAAGTATTTAGGTCACGCGGCTTCGCGGAAGGCTTAACGCCGCTGCCGCCGTTTGGATTTCACTTTTTCCGATTTCTTCTCGCTCTTTCTCTCTCTCTCTCTTTCGTGACGGTGTAATTGCATACGCTACTAATCACATTTCGCACACGTCCGTTCTCACGGGACCGAGTACGATGCCGGGAAACGATTGATCCGGCTCACGAGTTAAGTGCGGATCGAATAAAATTAGGCTTCGGAGGCTGAAGGACTTTCGGTGGGATGATTGAGTGAGGGAATCGGATCGGATTGTGGCGTGGGAATTGTTTCTGTAGCTTTTCAGGTTATGGTTCCTCAAAACAATGAGACATGTTTGTGAAAGCTCTACTGCTCCGTCTCCTTGCACACGCAAATGCACAACAATCAAGGAAGGCAGTGCGTGCATCCTGAGCTTTCCCGTCAACTTTCTACAGCGCCATCTGTTGTTCGCGAGCACAAGCTGGGCCAAGAGTATCCTGAAAGCTTCAGAAGTTGGTTTTACCCGTACGCTGTGTAGAATCCATTCTTCGTGGAGTTTTTTTTTGTTTGTTTAAAAGTTAAAAAACAACATTCTTTCCACTAAAAAGGCTTGCTCCACTCACATTAATAGTAAAAATGGCCAACGACCGAAACAAAAGCGAACCAAAAGTGCAACAACAAAAAACACACAATCGCTGCATTTCGGAAAAGGATTTTCGGTTTCGTTCCGCGCTCGCCATATTCCGGGCGCAAACCGTTGTGGCAATTTTATGCATCGTCCCAATTCCATTTCAATGCGCGATGCGATGCGGGAGCGTGCGTTTCGTTTTGCCGTTCCATCGAGACCCTGGGAACGGGAAGCAAATCAGTGGGCATCCGATGCAGTTCGGCTGATTCCGCGCGCGACGATTTTCGGCCAGGAGCGCGGCAGATGCAATCCACCGCGATCCAGCGCGATCCCCAGTGCGAAAGGGGACCGAATTTATGACCGAGCTGCATCGCAGGCACGGCCGACCGCGGCGAAATCCGGCCCCGGACGATGCAACAGCTGCCTACCGATTATTGAAATGCGCGACCAAATGGATCGTCGCGCGCGGAGAGAGCGGAGGGAGGGGGAGGAGAACCAACAAGAACAACAAGTTGCAGTTGCATTGGTGCCGGCGTCGGCACCGAGGACTTCCGCTAGGCAAGCACCGAGCAGCAACGGACGGCTGCCCCGAGCGAACAAAAAACAAAAACCCCCCGTCGAAGGAAAGCGAAAAGCAACAACTAACAACAGCAAAAGCAGCAAAAGGAGTCAATTCAAAACACGCCACGACAGCGCGGCCGCTGCACTTTTGTGGCAGAAACGAACAACAAAAAAACGAACAAAACCCAGCGCAGCGGTTTAACGATGCACCGGGAATGCACCGACCTCCCGAGATCTCCTGCATATGGTTTTTTTTTCGTGTTGTTGCTGTCTTTGTGTGTGTGTGTGTGTGTGTGCAATAACACTGATTGCACCAGCAGCGAGCCTGCTCTCCGCGCTCCTCAAACGGATTGCCTTAAATGCAAACCGAAAAAAAACCCTCTGTCGAACAGCGGACGGGCCAAACGCTGACGTCGGAACGAACGGAAACCCAACGAGAGGCCAAGCGGATGCAAATAACATTCACACACACACACACACACCCTGTGCGCATCGATTACCCTGTTCGCACGTCATATTTTGTTGATCGCGTCCAGCCGCCACAAGCGGCCAGATTGCATATGCACTAGTCGAGAGAGAGAGAGAGGGATGAAAAAAAATAACGTCAACTCCAGCCAAAAATCCGGGCCAACGACCGAAACAAAAGCGAACCAAAAGTGCAACAACAAAAAACACACAATCGCTGCATTTCGGAAAAGGATTTTCGGCTGGGCCCGTTAAACCGATAGGCTATCGACGGCGTCCCGAGCTGCCCGTCCGTCTTGTCCACCGTGTAGCCCGACGACGAGTACCGGTCCGCGTTCATCGTGACGAAGTTGATGTTCTTGTTGTTCGGGCTGGTGTAGCTGATCGACACCGGCAGCCCCGTGCCTCTGCTGATGGTTTTCGTGTAGCACAGCAGATTGTCCGTCGGCTTCCGCCCGAAGAAGAAACTCTGCTCCTGCGACACCACGTACGACAGGGCCCAGGCGCCGGCGGTGCAGAGGGCGCACAGCGCCACGAGCTTGAGCGCGAACATCGTCTTCCGTCTTCCAATCGAGAAGCAGCCCACTTCCGACTGAATCGCGAATCGGCTGGCGAGCCGGTTTAAATACGAGCCACGGACTAAATTCGGCAGAAGCCAGCCTCCTTCTTACTCCTTGACAGTGACCTCGTTCCCGCGCGGGATAAAACTGCCCTTCGCGAGGAGATAAGGTTGGCCGAATGCAATCTGCATATGTGTGGGCAGAAAAGTCTTAACTCCGGTCAGGTAGCGTCGTTTACACGGCTGGGGAAAGTACATTTTATGACACTGTTTTCATATCAATCACACACTTTAAGAGTGTGAAAGTGAACCTCGCGAACAAAGTCTTTTAAATGTTATTGCAATTTCGGCAAACTTGATATGTATGACCATTTACATGTTTTTATTGTGTAATAAAAAAAACTTTAAAATTATTTTTCAACAACACTGTCTCTCCGGCAACGAGTGGAATTAAGTTGGAAAACACAAAAATGGTAAAAGATTTAGAGGCTAGTTTAAAGAGGAAACAACATTCATATAGTAGATGACTAACACGATACTACAATAGGCTATAATAAAAGACGATAATAAAAGCGAAGCATATTCGTACAGATTAACCTTTGCTCTCTTTTTCAATGTACTATTCGTAATACATATGACATTTCCTATCCTGTTCTGCATAAAATTTCAATTGTCATTGCCTTTCACAATTTTAGAAAATACTTATAAATAAAATACTTCATTATTTAGTTTAAAAAGTTAAAATATGCTGCTTTTATTAACTAGCTCAAGGTCAGGAACTTTGCGTTGCATCTTTTTCAAGGAAACAGATCGAAACTACATTGTGTTGAGCATAGTAAGAATAAACAATAAGAGTAAACAACTAGAACGCAAAAACAAGCAAGAGACAAATTAATCAAATGTAAGACAACCTAATTCGATAATTTCTTGCAAGCAACTAATATCGATGAGCAAACCACTAATGTAAAGAAGTTGAGTGCAATAATGGAGACCATCAAACCACAAATGTAGCAAATAATATATGTATAAAAAACACGATAATAGTTCAACACAAGCTTCTCATAAACATGCCATAACTGTTTGGTTTCAATAAATAGTTCGCTTTTATTTCGATACATTATTTCACGCAGTAGTACTTTATTTGGATTGTGTACGGCAGGATGGATTTGCCGTTCAGCTTCAGCGTCACTGTTGTCGTTCCGATTTTGCCGCTCGCAATGTCGGCCGTAAATCCGTGCGACGAGTATTTGTCCGCGGCCAGCGTGATGAAGTTGATGTTCTTGCCCTTTTCAAGTATTTAGAATAAACAAAAAACGAGTTGAAATGAAAAATGCATCCTTCCACGCTACTCCCAGTGATAGATCGCGCTCCGCGAACGCTAGCTTACCGCGGCCGGGTTGGTGTAGGTAACATCCTGCGGCATCACGGATCCTTTCAGGAGTGTTTTCGAGTAGCACAGTATGTCGGACGCATCTTTCGCGCCGAAAAAGTAGCTCTGCCGCGACGTGTTGACACCGTTCACGATTGAATTGGCCCGAGCCGCTGCCGAGAGAAGGCAGAAGACACCGGCGCCCAGTAGCAGGATGCGGTGCGCACGAAGCATTCTGCCCGTGAGGTTGGTTCTGTTTCTGTCGGACGCTGCCCCGAGCTGCGCCGCTTTTATAAACTTCCCCCGCTCTTGGGCGCAACCCGCCAAAATTTGGGACACACACACACGGTAACCTCATTACCGCTGGCGACCGTTTAATGTCCTTTCGAAATTGCGAAACTCTCCCCCAATTCTGACACGCACACGAGCGGAGAAAGTTCGGACCGGATTTCGGAACGAGATTCTGGAAGCTTTCAATCGAAGATAAAAACGGTACAAATTTGGCAGCTACGAGCAGCAGCAACAGAAAAAAAACGTGAAATACAACTTACCACTCGCCTTTCCAGCGCAGCGCACGGTGCGAAGGATTCTATAAAAGTTACCGCGCCATCGTGGGCCCGTTTCAGTTCGGACCGTTTGCACGTGCTTCGCTGGCTCCAGCAACGACACCCCCGGAACGGATAACAATGCATCCCACGTGTCTGCTCTGCGTCGCCGTGGCTCTGACCCTGGGCGTTTGGATACGGCCCGCGGGTGCGTCGTTCCTGCAGGCAAACAGCAACCCGGCGGTGAAGGAGTTCGGTGTGGCGGACGCCGCCCTGGTGCTGTGCTTCGACAAGACGGTCTACTCGCTCAGCCGCAGCCCCGTCTCGCTGGCCCACATCACGGTGAGTACGGACAGTGGTCAGTGCCGCAGGCCGCTGCTCAGAACGCTCTGCTTGCATTTTCAGGACAAAAACATCAACTACGTGCGGGTGGAAACGTTGCGGCCAGGCTACAATGGCAGTGCGGACGCGGAAATCACCGGAGGCGCCATCAAGAAGCCGAACATCGTCATCACACTGACCGAGGGAGGCAGACGGTCCCTGTTCAAGAGCAACGTGCGCGTGCAGATGTTCTGTGAAGCTTAACTAGGTGTAGTTTGGAATAAAAGTGAATATTTATTTTATAACCCAAACGCTTCCCACAATGATTGCTAAGCTGATGACGAGAAAACGAGCACATTCAACGGATAGTTTCGCGAAAACAAGAAACTTTGTTCAGAAACATTTTGACTGTTACAGAACTCGTGTTTAGAACATTTGAATTACAAGGCAAATCATTTTGATACATTTTTTGTTTGAGGCGTCAATTATCATACCTTCTGTTGTATAGCTTAAGGGATATTCTTCTAGTCAAGGATCGTCCTTTAAAACTGTGTTAAGAAAGTAATTTTAAAAGCATATGTATATCACACACCCTCACAATCTACACAGCACCCCCCATCGCTCCCTACATAAAACCCGAAAACAGCAAACCTTCACCTTCACCGGTGACCCCAAAACCGCCCACTTTTACACCACAACAAGAGTCATAACCACTTCGCACATCGCAATATCCCCAAAAAAGTGCATTCTCGTGTCGCACGACTGTAAAAAAAAAAAAAGAAGAAAAAAAACCCCCCAACAGGAAAACCCCGCTGGCGTTCCTTTTAATTTTATTGATATAAAAAAAATTTCAATTGTCATTGCCTTTCACAATTTTAGAAAATACTTATAAATAAAATACTTCATTATTTAGTTTAAAAAGTTCAAATATGCTCCTTTTATTAAATAGCTCAAGGTCAAGAACTTTGCGTTGCATCTTTCTCAAGGAAACAGATCGAAACTACATTGTGCTGAGCATAGTAAGAATAAACATATACATATAGTAAGAATAAACAATAAGAGTAAACAACTAGAGCGCAAAAACAAGCAAGAGACAAATTAATCAAATGTATGACAATCTAATTCGTTAATTTCTTGCAAGCAACTAATATCGATGAGCAAACCACTAATGTAAAGAAGTTGAGTGCAATAATGGAGACCATCAAACCACAAATGTAGCAAATAATATATGTATAAAAAACACGATAATAGTTCAACACAAGCTTCTCATAAACATGCCATAACTGTTTGGTTTCAATAAATAGTTCGCTTTTATTTCGATACATTATTTCACGCAGTAGTACTTTATTTGGATTGTGTACGGCAGGATGGATTTGCCGTTCAGCTTCAGCGTCACTGTTGTCGTTCCGATTTTGCCGCTCGCAATGTCGGCCGTAAATCCGTGCGACGAGTATTTGTCCGCGGCCAGCGTGATGAAGTTGATGTTCTTGCCCTTTTCAAGTATTTAGAATAAACAAAAAACGAGTTGAAATGAAAAATGCATCCTTCCACGCTACTCCCAGTGATAGATCGCGCTCCGCGAACGCTAGCTTACCGCGGCCGGGTTGGTGTAGGTAACATCCTGCGGCATCACGGATCCTTTCAGGAGTGTTTTCGAGTAGCACAGTATGTCGGACGCATCTTTCGCGCCGAAAAAGTAGCTCTGCCGCGACGTGTTGACACCGTTCACGATTGAATTGGCCCGAGCCGCTGCCGAGAGAAGGCAGAAGACACCGGCGCCCAGTAGCAGGATGCGGTGCGCACGAAGCATTCTGCCCGTGAGGTTGGTTCTGTTTCTGTCGGACGCTGCCCCGAGCTGCGCCGCTTTTATAAACTTCCCCCGCTCTTGGGCGCAACCCGCCAAAATTTGGGACACACACACACGGTAACCTCATTACCGCTGGCGACCGTTTAATGTCCTTTCGAAATTGCGAAACTCTCCCCCAATTCTGACACGCACACGAGCGGAGAAAGTTCGGACCGGATTTCGGAACGAGATTCTGGAAGCTTTCAATCGAAGATAAAAACGGTACAAATTTGGCAGCTACGAGCAGCAGCAACAGAAAAAAAAACGTGAAATACAACTTACCACTCGCCTTTCCAGCGCAGCGCACGGTGCGAAGGATTCTATAAAAGTTACCGCGCCATCGTGGGCCCGTTTCAGTTCGGACCGTTTGCACGTGCTTCGCTGGCTCCAGCAACGACACCCCCAGGAACGGAAAAAAAAACGTGAAATACAACTTACCACTCGCCTTTCCAGCGCAGCGCACGGTGCGAAGGATTCTATAAAAGTTACCGCGCCATCGTGGGCCCGTTTCAGTTCGGACCGTTTGCACGTGCTTCGCTGGCTCCAGCAACGACACCCCCAGGAACGGATAACAATGCATCCCACGTGTCTGCTCTGCGTCGCCGTGGCTCTGACCCTGGGCGTTTGGATACGGCCCGCGGGTGCGTCGTTCCTGCAGGCAAACAGCAACCCGGCGGTGAAGGAGTTCGGTGTGGCGGACGCCGCCCTGGTGCTGTGCTTCGACAAGACGGTCTACTCGCTCAGCCGCAGCCCCGTCTCGCTGGCCCACATCACGGTGAGTACGGACAGTGGTCAGTGCCGCAGGCCGCTGCTCAGAACGCTCTGCTTGCATTTTCAGGACAAAAACATCAACTACGTGCGGGTGGAAACGTTGCGGCCAGGCTACAATGGCAGTGCGGACGCGGAAATCACCGGAGGCGCCATCAAGAAGCCGAACATCGTCATCACACTGACCGAGGGAGGCAGACGGTCCCTGTTCAAGAGCAACGTGCGCGTGCAGATGTTCTGTGAAGCTTAACTAGGTGTAGTTTGGAATAAAAGTGAATATTTATTTTACCCGTCCCGCCACGGCCGGGATACATTGTGGCCTACGGGGTGGCCGATTCGATTCGACTGTGCAAGTCAATCATTCGTGCATCATTCTGCCTCCAAGCATAGAGCCTGCAGAGAAAAAGAAAGAGAGAGAGAGAGAGAGCGCGCCTTCCCATGCAGTGATCGTGATGCTATTTTGCGGGACGACAACGAGAAGGACAATTTTATGCTAAATCCTTCCCCCATTTGCTGGCGATCGTGGCGGTTAGCCGTACGGGAATTTATGTCCTCTCGCTATGGACACGCGGACGCAGGCACTACCGCACTACGTGCACACTATTCGACGGGCCCGTACCGTAAATTACGCTACCGGTTGTAAAGTTTGCGACCGCGGAACGTTTAGTGGTGCTCGGGGCATGCCAAACGGACTCCGTCAAATACGAACCAAAATCGACATCAAATCGAACGTTTTGAGGAGAACTGGTTTGGTAGAAACGGTATGCCATAGGACAAAAGTGTTATATATTGTCGATTTCTTTATTTAGCAAGTAAAATACCAATTAGTAACATTGTTTATTCGTGAACTGATTTTAAAGCCGATTATTTCGCCCTACGTTGTGTTTTTTATTATTTGAATTAGCTTTACAAAAACGCGTGCTCCTTCTAATCAATCCTTCTTCCAAGTCAACAGAAAATGCCAGGCCGGCCCACACTGCTTTGACACCTGTCATTTCGTCTTCCGTATCTTTTGACACTTCGGTGCCAAACAAACATATTATGCCAAATTTGGCGATATTTTTAAAATGTTCCTTTTAACTGATGATCGAAAGATGCGGCTTTGTAGTAGTAAGTAGTAATAAACAAATTTATCAAAAATCTCTGCAATCATTGGGTGAATGATTAGCCCACACCCACTGTCATTAGGTGGCGCCATCTGTGGACGGGTAACGTAACTTCACCATATTTCACGTTTCGATCGTTTCAAAATACAGGATTTTTCATCCATTCTTGAACAGTTCCCACTAGTGTTGGGTAACAGAGATTCAGATTCATGAATCTGAATGAATCTTTGAACTAAATGAATGAATCTGAATCTATATGAACCATAAAGTTTCATGAATCTTATGAATCTCTAGAAGATTCATGAATCTTATGAATCTCTAGAAGATTCATGAATCTCATGAATCTCTAAAGTACTCTCTAAGTATACTGTCTCTAATCTCTAAGTATACTGTCGGTGTGTACGACAGTAACAGAAACAATTTCCGTGGAAGTCAAAAGAACCGTTACTGTAGCCGTTGATCGCCTAAATTATTGCCACTTTAACACGCTTTTTCCCACGTTTCGTTGAGAGATTCACTAATCCATAGAGGTTCACGAGATTCGTGAATCTTCTAGAGATTCATAAGATTCGTGAATTTCTAGAGATTTATAAGATTCATGAATTTTTAGAGATTAATGAATCTCCATAGATTCATGAATGAATCTGAATGAATCCTAAACGAAAGATTCATGAATCTGAATCTCGTCGAAAGATTCCTAAGACACAACACTACACTAGTTCCCACAGTTAGATGAAATCGTCCAACTCAATGTTGAAATGCTTGGGAACTGTGGGAACTGTTCCAGAATGCATGAATAATCCTGTATTTTCAAAGACAGTTTAAACTCCTTATTAACTTGATCCTTCGTGTTGATTATTTTAACTGGGATTCGGATAAGGTTTTGCTTTACAAGCAAACGTGGGCGTGTGGCTTCAACGGTTTATTCCTAGCACGGCACTTCCAAGGCACTTCCTAGCACGGCTATGCAGATAAAACCGCTGCAAAAACACACATCCCAACAACGCACTGCCCGAAAGGCACCAGCCAGCACAAACACACCCCGAACGCCCACGGGAACCCTTCGCCCGCGCTCGACTTCCCGATTTCGGATCGGCTCCATCCGGGAGCCCCGCGGGTTCCACCCGGGCAAAAAAAGGAAATCACAACAATTCAGCGCGCAATCCACCAACACCACCACCATCGCACCAGAAACGTGTCCAATTTGTCACTTCGCGTGGAGGGTGGGAGAGACTGTCGTTGCACCGGCAGACAGCCTGCTTCGGTGCTTGAGGTGGCCGGTTTCTCCCCTGGGACAACCGAGATAGTGTCTATGATTTATTGCCAGCTCGTGGTGTGATAAATAGCGCCCAGGCTCGCTCGATCGAACGGCCGATCGAAATCGGGCACGAGATAAGCGTGAGGTGCTGTTCTGTCGTCCCTGCGTCTCCCTCCCACCCACCCACTGCCGTGCCATCCCCGTTTAGGGGGCATTTTGTTTTCGCGCTCCACACACGATGTTTGCGCGCGGGAAGTTGTCAAAACACGCTGAAAATCACCGACAGGACGCCCGGCGACGCTGGCTCCACCAGCCACCCCCATTCACCCACCCATCCGAACGATGTTCGATTTGTGTACTGGCGGCAGCGATAAGGATCGCGTGAACAGCTCCGGCTACGGGGAGAGAGAGAGAGAGAGCGCATCCAGCTTCCACACCTTCGCCCGGGGCGCGCGATTTGCGTGCCTATTTGCGGTATATTACCCCGGGCATCCTCCAGGGGGCGATCCCGGGGCGATATCTTATCTCGTGACAAGGAGTCGAGCGGCAGGAATTAGCCCTTCGCAGTGATATCTCATTCGCTGCCGGCTGGATGGGCAAATGGACACATAAAAACGCACCTACCGCAGGCGCAGCGAGACGCGCACGATCGATGCGATAGGGTTGCAGCAATGGTGTTGGGCAGCTGGGGGAGATAGATTAGGGTGATTAACATGGCAGTTCGAGACAACATCTAGGCGGAGCTAGCTGTGAAGCTCTGCCTTTTCTCTCGATTATCTTACATTGTTAGGAATGTTGCTGGATTGCAGGTTGACAGATGCGATCCTTGCGAAGGTCTTGTGCACTATTTGTGTAAACTAAATATATAAAGCCTATGCCAATGTGTTGGTTAGCTAGTTACAAAAAGAATCCATTAAAAGAACTCCACTATAATTCCAATAAAAACAGAAATATGAAAGGTACCTCATTTCGAAACAATTGATGAATATATGCATTGGTTCCAGCTTAAACTCTCGGATATAACTAACTTAAAATCACCCAGCTACCCAGTGGTCGGTCCAATAGTCAGTGATTATGTATACTTGTTGACAACATACTGTCAAAATTTGGCGGTTCTATCACTTCATTTACATTAGCTATAGTCAAAACAGTGAAAGAACTTCGCTCTATGGTTTGTTCGCATTGAGCAGACGAATCCGTGCCTAACAAAGTCCGTGCCGTTGTGACACACTCCGTATTAGCGGGATACTAGCAGATACTAGGGCAAGTTTTTAAAAGATTCTGGCACTTCTGGAGGAGGAAAAGTCCATGGA
>KZ068405.1:59855-81813 GCA_002091845.1 Anopheles cracens | reverse complement strand
TTTTTTTTTTGCTACCGCTCCCACCACCCACCACCCAGCCGAAGAGAAAGGCGATCGTGGTGGGTACTAGGTTTGTTGCCGATTCGACTTCGATTCCGAGGGTGCTTTTTTCCTCCTTCTTTCGAACGTACCCAGGTGACCGGGTGTTAGCCCACGGGTGCTGCGCGCCAGTCCGACGGGTATTAGTCGTTTGTCCCCAAGCCCCAGGCCGTACACGCACAAGTACGAGTCGAGTTTGCAAACACCACCGACCACCGCGAGATTGCCGACATTGTCATGACAGTGGCAAATTAATTTCCAATTCCAGTCGATTCCGTTCGCTCCTTCTGCTGCTGCTGCTGCTGCTGCACACCGGTGCCAATTGTTTCCATCTGCAACCACGCGCCGCAAAATCACGCTGCAAGCCCGGCCGAACATTTTGAGCTGGAGGTAGATTGAGTTAATTGCGAACGGCGCTCGGCGCAATCATTTCGATCTTTCGGGTGAATGTTTGTGGATCGCGTTGGAACGAACGGAAAAAAGGGATGTTTATTTCGCGATCGCGACTAACGCATTTATTCATCATTTGTCGGTGATCGGAGACGCGAGATCCAATTAGCTCGGGCACTGCGCCAACTGAGATAGGTTTCGAACGATCGTTTAATGGGAGACTTTATGATTCGGACTTTTTTTTCATAAGAAAGCCATTTGCTAGGGCAATCAGTAACTAATTTGGTTGTTATGTTTGATTTACGCCGAATTTTCAAAGATATGGTTCGTCTTCGAGGAAGTGGTAATTAAGATAGATTAAAATACAAGACAAAAATAATACACTACTCCTTGAAATAACATTTCCTCAACATACTCTATAAATCAGTCAAAAATAATTATCACCAGCAAAGCAAATGGGCTGCCAATTTATCATAAAAAAATATTTTCCCTAACGTTTCTTCTAATCACCTAAAAAATTTATTCGTAGATCAAAAACACGTTTACAATATTTGCAGAGAAGCATTGGCATCATTTGTTGACAAAATACCAACGTAATTTCCTACCTATTTCGTAAAAAATGCAAGAAGTTCGTAGTGTTCTCAACAAAATCATGCAAAATTTTATATTTTCGTATGAATAACTTAACATTTCTTGAACTAATAACAGTATTACGTATGAATGAGTGAAGAAGAAATGAGTTTTAATTAATTTTCTTCATTTTTTTACTCGTACACAATTTTTGTAGTTTTTGTTATGTGTTCATAAAGACCATTATACGATCTAACAGCTGCAAAATCGATAATAGCAATAACGACGTTTCTCTCTTGCTCGTTGCTACCCTCGAAAAGGGTTTTCATTAAAAATCCGCGACACAGTCCTGCTCGTAATCGCGATTCATTAAATCGATTGCAACAAAACAGGCGCATAAATTTCGTAGCCCGGTTTGCCAATGTTCCTCGTACTGACATATTCAGGAATTTCACCATACCACCACTATCTGATGCCCCGGCAAGCTGTTTTCGCTACTTTCATGGTGCATTTCCGCACACGCGTTCGCGTTCCGCCTGTCACTGTGCGTCACAGGCCGTTTTTTTGTTGTTGTGGCCACGATGGATCATCAAAGTAGGCAATCTCTGTATTACGCTTAATGCCAAATACACACACGCACACATACAGACAGACGACGATCGCACAAAAATGCACTTGCAGCCGGTTGCCCGCTGGGGGAGAAGAGGCTGGCTGTTGCCTTTCCCAAACGTGTGCGCTATGTTGGCGATTATGTGAAAGTGCGCGTACCGAAACACTCGCGCGGATTGTGAATTGTTGCCCCCGAGCCGAAAGGAATGCGGCCACGCACGGGGAAGCGAAGGCTCGCAACACGAAATAGAATGCTAGATACGGTGCGCCGGGGCCGGTTTTGTGCAATCCGCGTAAATCCGTTGCGCGCCCGGCTGACGATCGCTATCGTTACGCGCCGGGTGCATTTTTCCCCATTCATGCCAACTGAAGACCGAGACGATCGGCGATCGGCGATCGCGCACCGGTTGCTTTATCGATCGGTGCATGGTTTCGCTTCGGCCGCGCGCATCGCTGTCATCGTAGCTTGTTTTTTTGTTGCTTGCTTGAAATGTACACTGCTTCATGGCATCACGGTTGACAAAACCGACGTGACCGTATCCGTGTCCCGTGGGGATGGCTGAGAAAGGAAACGAACCTTCCGCAGTGATCCTTTGGTGGAGCAAGAAAACCAAAAAAAAAGGCACTCAAACTAGACCAGCGTGAGCAGCGTGATTGGCATGCCGCTCGTCTATTCCCGGGAGGGTTTCCCGCGCACCGGGCAAGAAAACGCGGAAAACCTGCCATAACCATCAACCGCGTGTGTGTTGGCATGCCGAGCGTGAAACACGCAAGCGAAAAATGCAAACGCAAACAAAAAGTTGCAGCACCTAAAACCGAGCACCGGCCGGGACATCCCGGGCAATTGATTGCGCGGAAACAAATGTGGAAGACGCACAGCGGCAAGCACAACCACAAAAAAAATGCTCATCTTAAAAAGCAATACTGAAATAAAAGCAGTTGCGAACAGAGAGAGCGAGAGAGAGCGCGCGCAAAAACGAGTCGAGGGTTCCTCGCTTGCCCGGTGATTGAAATCTCCATTCGCACCAAATCAATCAGCCGTCAAACGAACCTCGGTACAAATCGTTCCTGCGTTGCTTATATCTCCCCCGTGCCTTCTTGCTGTCGTTTCTCACTCCGTCAAAATTTATTGCTTCCATATCCGCAAATGCAGAAAGATTAAACACCAGAGAGAAAAAAAACGCTAAAACAAATGAGCAAACGCATCCCGACCGAACAGACAGAGAGAGAGAGGAACAAATAAACTCGTGCAAGCGAACGATCAATCTGGCCATCCGGGCGTGGCCGGCCGTTCCACTCCAGGCAATTTGAATCGCTTCCCGTCCGACTCCGATAAATCCTTCCCCGGAGTGGCGTCGATCGTCCTCGCCGGTCGTCATGTGGACGCAGCTCATCACGGGCCCTACTTGTCATTTATGACAGTTTGTCCACTTTATCACCCGGCCCGATTGGCATCTCGATGCAGCGCGTCGCGTCCCGTCACGCAGATTAGCGATTTGCATTTTGCGAGTCCGAACCGTCTCGCAGTTTGTACCTCTTTACTTTACCTTTGATCCTTTCCGATTCGGTTGCGTGTTTGTGTGTATGTGCGTTCGCTTTTTGCTTGTTTTCCTCAATTTTATTTATTTGAAAGCCATGCGCCCCGCAGGCATGTCCTGTTGTCTCGCAGTTATTAACTGTTTCTAACGATTTTTCTGTCATTCCCGGGGCTACCGGGTTTCGTATCGTCACGATCCGCAAATATATCAACCTGTCAGGCGGTGACGACGATGGCGGAGCGCGGGAAGCGCGGAAGCGCCACCCAGCGCCAACCAACAGAAGTAAATTCGTCGGAAACGTCGGTCCGCTTTTTCGTTTTGTTCGATTTTTCGAGGTCTGTGTGGCCCTTCGAATGCCATTCCTACTCCGGGGGGGACGAACGAAACGAATCGCTCCATTCGAGCGACAGAAGACAGTTTGTTGAAAAATAAAATTGATACGTCGTCACGAAAAGAAGCAGGTCAAGCTGAACGGAGGAAAAACGAAAACGCAAAAAAAGACTTCTCATACAAAAATTTAGAATTAAATTACCGGCGCACCGGCGTGTACTTGGGCGTCTGGGCGGAGAAGCTTGAATTGCGTTCAAAATTCCTCAAACTCTCCCATCGGGAGTTTTCTTATTTCCGTTCCGTTCCCGGTGCCACCAATCAAACGGAAGGAAGCCGCCTAGCCGCCCGGTACGAGCACTGGTACATAGTTAGCATTTCTGCATAAATGAGCGCGGCGTCGCATGCAAACGAACCGTTCTGCCCTCAAACCGCACTGAGAGGCACAACACCTTCCCGTCTGTTTGGAACCCCCCCATACCGCCTCGGCCTCGGTTGCCATTGGTTTGTGTACCGGGGCATATAAACGGCCGTAAATGGTGGCCATTAGGTGATCGACGATTGGGTCAAACTGGCCCCGCCACGCTGCTCACTCAACTGGGGCGGACGACGCGGCTGAAGTTTCCCCGTCGGGTGGGAACGGAAGCGCAAAAAGGACTGCATGGGAAATGTGTTCTACGATGGCTGCGCTGGGAGGTGGGGCATTGGTTTGAGCGCGCTGTCTCTGGATGACAACGCTGAAGGTTCGCCAGAAAAGGGAAGTCGCTTTGGGGATGGACTGTTGGAACAGACATGCGCTGTCTGCGTCATGTACGCAATATCCATTCGAAAATGAATGCCTCGAGACGGCATTATGCTGTTTGCTAGACCTTTTTCAGAACGATCTTATTTAATTTACATATATTTTGCTAATATTTCAAATCAATTGCTAAAAATATAAAATAGTTTTGGGAATTTCCTACAACTAGTGTTGTGTCTTACGAATCTTTCGAAGAGATTCAGATTCATGAATCTTTCATTAAGGATTCATTTAGATTCATTCATGAATCTTTTCAGATTAATGAATCTCTAAAGATTCATGAATCTTCTGAATCTCTAGAAGATTCATGAATCTTGTGAATCTCTCTAGATTCATGAATCTCATGAATCTCTGGAGATTCATGAATCTCTAGGGATTCATGAATCCTATGAATCTCTACAGATTCATGAACATCATGAATCTCGAAAGATTCATGAATCTATAGAACCTAGAGATTCATGAGATTAATGAATCTTTAGAGATTGAAATGGGTTCTCTTAAACAATTTATAAGAAATTATCAAATTTTGAAACTAGTTCAACAATAATCCCAAGTATGGCCCTTATAACCACTCTTCACATCTTCTTAAGCAATTAAGTGTTAATAAAACTAATTCATTCGCACACGCTATCCAAGTAGGATCGTATTTGCCACGATTAACACTGAGATCATCGCGAAGGGATCCCACGCCACAAACCCATTCCAAGAGGAGCCTCTTTAATAAAGCACAGCAACCCAAAACGGGTGTGTTTTATGAGCAGACAAAAGGGGAAAAACGGCAGAACAATATTTCAATATCAATTTATGCCTCAACCGGCACGCATCGGGATCATGCAACCGCTCGAGATCATTGTAATAAAATGTAAGCCCCCCACTGATCCGTGGCACCTTATAATTTGTAACTTTATCAGTGCGAACGTGTCTCCGTCTCGTGTCGGTTTTGGATTTGGTCCGATTCGACCCACACCCGAACCCTCGATCGAAGCCCACAACCCACTCGGGTGGGCATTTAGCCGTTACAAATGCTCCCTCGCCCTGCGGGGCCGCCACACACACACACACACACACAAACATTGTACCGATTTCGTGACGAGTAGCTTACGCGCGGGGAACCCCGGGGCCGAAAGGTGTCCTTGCTGGCGTGTGTCTTTCCCGAAGGTTTATCGCTTGACGTGGGGGTAATATAATGGTGGCGGGCTGGAAGGTGGAAGATAATTTCTCTAATTATAATCATCTTACCGGTGGAGGCGCAGCGCACCAAGTCTCTGCACAGCTTCCAATCCGGGGTTTGTTCCCCCACGCGATGCTGGCGAAGCGATTAACGTCCGAACCGGGCCAGGCCGGGAACGCATCACCGAACGGGCATCACGCACTTCTGACATCAATCAAACGAAGCGTGCGTCCTCCGTTCCTATGAGATTTGTATTTTTTCCCCATTTTTTTGTTTTTGTTTTTCAATTCTGTTTTGTCTTTCCGCGGAGTTTTCGTGCGCGGAACCCATTCTGATGCGGGGCTCATTACGGACGGCCTCGCTTCCTCGCTTTGCAACATTGTAGCGCCATGAGGCGGTGGTGACGACAACAGCAGCGGAAGAAAAAACAACACTCATAAAAGGAAGCCTACTCGGGTCGGGTCCCATAGCGGCCCCCTGATGATTCCGTAAACCCTCGCCCAAGGCGCGAGCTTAGCAACCCACTTCCGAGTGCAGTAATTGCATGGTAATCAATCTTGGACCCGAGCGCGGACCGGCTCGGAAGCTGCCGTCCGGGCTCCGTTTGCCCTTTTTTTAGTCGTATTTGCAAAAATCAAATCTAAATGCATCGTCCTCCTCCGCCGGGCCGGTGCAGCTTCGTGCTCCAAATAGAGCGGCCGCAACAAAGTCTTCTTATCGAAAACTTAACGATCGTGCTCCATTAGTGGCGATGCACCGTGTTGCCGGGGAACCATTTAGAGTCCTCAAGCGTGGAGATTAGCGTGTCGTGTGTAACTGGCTGGGTAAAAGCCGTCAAAATGGTTAATTGAATACCACATCTGGCCCGTGGTAGCACACGAACAGGTCGCTCCCGGTGTGACCGGTGCCAGGAATAATCAAATTAAACCTGATCATCCGGTCTTACTGAAACTCCGTTCCGCTCCGTCCGTGACGATCACTCTCCCGGGAGCCTGATGGGTGTTTGGCAGTCGGGCATCATGCCAAGATCATGCCACCATCGCCGGATGGCGTACACGTTGCCCAAAGGGGGGGCCGTGACACGAAACACGCCATGTCCGTGCGACACGTACGGTATTAATCAAAACCCCATAGAAAGGTTACCGGACGCAACAAAGTTCGCCTGACCGGGAGGGAATTGTTTCGGTGCAGGGTTTCTCTGGAGGAAGGCAACATGGCAGTGAAATGAACAGTTCTTCTGTTGATACTTAAGGTGTGAATTCTTTCAATTCGGGGGTTCAAATCCTTGTCTATTGAGTCCGAAGTAGACGTCTGTTCTGGAATTATATAGATCCAGATCCAGGATTGAGATACGAGTCTGTGAAGATACTTCCCCAGACTTGAAACTCTGATACATTTACTTGCTCTAGAGGGATGAGATGTGGAGAAAGATAGCATATCAGTGCAATAAACAGTTCTTCTGTTGATACTTACAGTGTGAATTCTTGCAATTTGGGGATTCGAACTATTTTCAGATGTCCGAAGTAGATGTCTTTTCTGGAATTATATAGATCCAGATCCAGGATTGAGATCCAAGTCTGTAAAGAATCTTTTCCAGCATTGAAACTCTGAAACATTTGCATGATGTAGAAGGACGAGATATGGAGGAAGATAGTATATCAGTGTAATAAACAGTTCTTCTGTTGATACTTACAGTGTGAATTCTTTCAATTCGGGGATTCGAACTATTTTCCGAAGTGCGAAGTAGATGTCTGTTCTGGAATTATAAAGATCCAGATCAAGGATTGAGATCCAAGTCTGTAAAGATACTTTTCCAGGATTGAATCTCTGATGCATTTACAGGATCTAGAGGGATGAGATATCGACTGATTTCAAATGGTCAATTATTGCTCATAGTTTACAGTTCAAGCTCCATTACCAATGTTGAAAGATCACTAATTTGTTCCCAGCAACCCTGCACATTTCTCGCATCGAGTTGACCACACTCACACCTCGAAGTTCCGGCCCTCCAAGATGACCGCAGGACATGGCACTCGGTTCAAGCAAACCGCACGGTTCGCTCGTACCACCCGCGAGGAAGTCACACTTCTGGAGTTACTCGCCGTTGGCCGGCCGTTGTGCATCCCCCTCCGGGTTCTGTGTTTTACGAGGCACCGATTGCATCTTCGCCGCTTGCAAACGACCCGCAAACCCATTTTCGCCATCATAAAGCGCGCCGGGCGCAGTCACCTTCGGGTTCGGGTCGGGTGGATCGTTAAACGCTCGCACGAAGAAAAAAACCCGTTGCCATCGACCCCGCGATCGAGGACAGTCACTTCCGGTACGAAATCCCGCACCTACTGGGGTATCGCGAGAGGTTTTTACCCCACTCCCCGATCCTCTTCACCGCACGCACGCGCGATCGCACGCCTGCCCCGGGGCGTCAGAGCAACGTTCGTTTGACGTTTTATTCAAGCGATCGCTGCGCGAGATTTGGCCCGCTAACGTAACACGGCGCTCAAATTCGCGCACACGATCGTAAATTATGTGCCCGCAAGGGCAAACGCTGCAACTGTTTTATGGCCGAGCCTTTTATCTGCTGTATACGAGCAGCGACACAAAAAATGAAAACAAACACACCTGGCCACGGGCCCGTTACATCTTCCGTCCACCGAACGCAGTTAAGTGCATGCATTCGTCATTAGTTTTATGGTGGCTTAATTTTCGAGCTTATTTACTTTTCCTTGCTTTTTTTCCTGTTCGTTTTGTTTGTTTGATGTTAGGTTTGTTCGTGATAATATCGCGGGAGGTAAAATTCATGTTTTGCTTTATTACACTCGGCGGGGCCTTATCGCGGCGTATGATTTAAGGAATGCCATTTAGCAATGCAACTTTCTTGTTTTTGCTGGCTCGTTGGCGTTGGTGTGTCTGTGTGGCACTTCCGCGTGAGAACGACATGTGCCAACAATTTGCAGCGAGATTTACGAGTTGTTTTACTGCATTCGCAACTTTTCGGCGGGCTTTATCAACGAATCTTGTTTCATAAAACGCTTCCTGCGATAATGCCGGCGGCAGTAAATGCGGTGCAAACGCGTTGCGTTGTTGTGACATTTTGGCAGGGACCTAAATTTAGAATTGGCGTGTTGAAAGCAGCTTTTTGTGCTCAGGTGTATAGATAAGTGCAAACTAAAAGACTAAATCAACTCTTGGCGAGAAGCTTCGATGATGACTGAAGAGGAGATATTTAATACAAACTTGTTTAAATGTTACTTTGTTATTTATAATTAAAGCTGTAGATCGATCACATATTTATAGTGTTCAATTATTACTTTTACAAGTATCACAAGAATGCCCCCTGGAGTCTTCTCATAAAACAACAAAGAACTAAGCAAACAAAACTTCTTACCATGCTGATCAGATCCAGAGGAACACATTTGTTGAGTTGAAGTCTTGAAATCTAATACCGAGCGATCTTCTAGATTGTATGACAATCCACTCTCCATGCTCAAGGTACTCACTACTGGGAGATTAGCAGCTACAGCTCAAAACAAATCTCACCAGACGCCACCGTCACTTAGCATCCCATCTAGAACATGAACTTGCGAACCTCACATAGAACGCAACCCTTACCACCATCAGGTGACTCACCGCGAACCATCCCTGCAGGAAGTGAGTCAATCTCGAACGAGATATAAATTATCCCACGTCCCTCGTCGATCACCGTTCCGTTTTTGCAAAGGCCCTCCAAACGGACAAAGGAAGCTGACTGCAGCCACCTAACTGCGCGTTCCGCGGCCGGCAAACGTGATGCGCATCGCACCGCGGCGCGCGGCTGGTGATGCAGTTTCGCGACACCCGCGCCCTATCCATCAAATCATGGTAAATGATTTTTTAATAAGAATGCAATAAATTACCGCCTCGCCGCAGCTGGTGTTGGAGGTGCTAGTGGGTGCAGCTCGCACCTCCTCTGCCAGGGCCCGCATCGCCCCGGTCCGGATTTAATTTGATGGATATGAGCGCAAACCGAAATAATGAATAATAATGGCACAGATCGGTGCGGGCAGCCAACATCCATAATCCAGGCGGCAGCAAAGCATCCACGATGGGCGCCCAGAACCACACAGGGGATGATGATGATCTCTGCGATCGGAGACAGCACGGTTTGGAGCATAGTTTTCTCTCATGGCAGGGGCAGGAACGGATCGCACGATTAAAGGCCATTTTATTTTCGTCCTTAAACGGCTTTCCCCTTACAAATGGGATCGTCTGCGATAGGATCACACAGCACACGCAGATTTGTGTATGAAAAATTACATCGCAACATTGAATTGATTGACTCTGATTCAATTTGTGTTAACGCACGATCTGTTCGAGACACACACAGCAGATTTGTTGTTGGGATTCCAAGGTTTCTGTGTCGAATACAAATGCGTTTTGCAACGCACCAACAATATAAAAAATATTGTAGTAAATTAAAAATTTTAAAATCAATATTTCAAAAATTAATCTAATGGTCCGCCTCAAGAACTTCTTTCGTTTTGAAACTTTGATCTAAAAAAAATAAACTACCAAAAATCGTCTCTCAGTCAGGCAGTGCCTTTGACACCCCTGTCGCTATTGCAACCGTATCATGTCACGTAAAACACACATCCAAACCTCGAGCGGATTCCCCGTGACATAATGTACATAGATTCGAAAAACTATCACCCGCGGCAACGAGGGTCCACAGCAGACGAACGCCACCGTGGAGCCATGACAACAGCGAATCACAGCGCGCCGAAGCCACCGGCGACGATCGATCAGCCGATCGCTTATCAATAATTCATATTCAATAATTTACCGCCATTGGCATCGGAATCGCTGATGAGTTTCGTGCTTTCAACGCGCCAGACGGGACGGGGTGGGTTTTCGAAAACCGAAACCCCTCCCATACCCGGGGCCCGGCCACCTGAGAGCGACCGACGCAGCTCATCGCAAATGGGGAACGTGTTAAGGGATAACGTCGTGTCCTAACGGTGCGATCCCCTCCGCCCCTTCGAGCAGCCCTCAGCGGTCGTGAGGTGAAAGATGTTTTACGGAATAAAAGATCGTAAAATTGCCTAAGCTACGGGTCGGGGTGGGCCACCAAATCGCAGCCACCTGTCGTCGCCCCAGATGGTGGAGTCGCCCGTTCGCACCTCCACGAGTGGTTCGGTGCCAAAAATGGTCCCGACCGTAATTGGATGTTTACGACCGGCGACGATATGGTTTTCCGCACCGAGAGAGGATCGCGCCGTACATGTGCTTTCGGGCAGTGACAGTTCTGGCTGCATACACATGATCCATCCCCAGCCATTCCACGGGGTGATAAATCTTGCGTTTAACGTTGCATTAATTGGCGTCTGGCGAGCGTGTTGCCACAGTCGACCGCGTCATCCATCTTGCAATCCATTGTTACAAATGGGACATCACTAGCGCTGATTGATATTTCATGTTAAGATGCGGAGATCTTTACAACTTGAGCGATTCTACGGCGAGACCATTGACCTCAGTGGGCTAAGTTACGCCTTAATCGCATTAAAATTAAAATTACTGGCTGTGCCTAAACTGTTTTGCCAACTGACCCATCGACACATTTTGAAAAATACCACCTAATGAATATTACTCCGAGCTGGATTATCATTAACAGGCGTTGAAACGATTAAATAGATGGGTGCTGCTGATTCGTGCAACACCCGGTGTTGTATCGGTGAGGGAAGGAACGGAAACAGCAATCAAAATGAGCGCTCGATTAATCGTTTACAGTGGAAATAAATTTGGAAAAATTAATAACGCTTCCCCTCAACGGCGGCCAACAACACGCCCCGGCGCAAAACGCTTCGAATCGATCATGAACGTATATTCAAGGAACAACAATGAATATCATTTTCTAACTGTGCATTACAACACACTAAAACGTGTGAATCAATACGAAGGACTCTTCATGATATGTTCTTCTGGGTCCCAGCAGTTAAATTCATCGTCCATAGATGTCGCCACTCGACAGTAGATGCAGCTATGTCTATGAGTCAAAGATGGGATTTTTTAGCAAAGAAAACTATTCTATTTAGTATTTACATAACTTCAAAGAAAAAATATTATCAAAACGCCTTTCGTTCGCTTATAATGTTGTCTTTCTTTTATTTATTCCGATGCGTGTCGGTATCATATCGTGGTCATTGACTTTTTACGGGTTTTGCCATGAGTGCAACGTAACGTGTAGTTCAATGGTTCATGCAAATGCTTGTGCGGTTTCGCCCTGTTTACACTGTTCGATACGACACATTGCATTACTATATACTGTTGTGTCGCACTACTATCTCGAATTATATCCACGTCCGCTCATATTGTTCTCTATGATATGGTAATTATTATTGACATTATCGTAGTGTTTTTATTGTATTTTTGTATTTGTTGTTAAACCAGAACGAGAGGCCTTTGCCGCTTGGGGCAAGTACTGGACACTATTGGATATATAGAGAGAGAGATAGTGAGAGTTAAGGAGAGAGAGAGATTGGATTATAGAATTTAGAACAAGCAAACTGCAGTGGATGAAAAGTGGTTAAAAATATTCCAAACTATTTGTCTCTAAATACCGCACAGCAAGTATATAACAAATAAAGAGATTTTCTTCTATGAGCGAAACGTTTAGCCAAGCTGAGAACAGATATGTTTGAGAAATTACTTGCATGCTATTTCGACAGTAGGAATTTGTCATGCGTAAACAACTACAGACACATGGGCGTTTATAACCCTCATCAAACTTAAGATATGATTGTTTTTTCTTTTTTCAATCGCTTGGATCGCTTTAGAGTTTTTTGACGAAAACAAAAAGACAATTTGAAACCCAACATCGTAGCGATTATTTTACGTATTAACGCCGTTCCGGCTGGCGGCTGGTAGGTTTTTGTTAATCCACCACCAGGCGGCGGGACGAAAATTGGAAAGTCTTGTCAAGCGGTGGGGCGGCTGCGGCCTGGGACTTGCGCCGAACTCGATCGGGGTTAGAGATCTCCCGCACTCCTGATGCCCGAGTTCCGAATGTAATGCATCGCAGATCACGGCGGTGATTCATAGTGCACGCGGACGTCTATGTAACGATCGCCGATCGCCCAGATCGGGAGCTCAATTAGTTCACCCGGTTTCTGGCCGGGCCTGTTGCCGGACTCGGACTCCTGTACCTGACGGGAATGTCTGCCCTATCGCAAAGCTGTCCCAAAGATTGCGGTGGAAATTTAGTGCAGCGTGTGCTCCGATTCCGGCTAATGCAAAGCTCTGCCAGCAGCTGTTTTGCATACACGGATCGCATGGGACGAGGAGGGCGCTTAAATCTTACATCATTGAAATGCATGTAAGTGTAAGGCTGATAGTTGCTTATCTTATCGCGCGCTTGCTAGTTCGATCCGCGTATGGCCGGCCGCTCAACAAGGAAACATGTTTTGCGATAAAAACTGTTTGCGATTAGCAGATCAAGTTTAGCTGCATTGTTTCGTTTTGAATTCATTCCAGAAGAACTTTTCTGCAGAAAGACAATTTTAAGCTTAAAGTCAATTAAAGTCAATTAAACTTTTGGCTGAATTGAAGCAAGAATTGCACTCAGTTGGGAAGACAATAGAACGATCGTCACCCCAGTGGAAGTACTATCCCATATTTCAGATAATCCTGCGATCATCAAGTTTCAAGAGTCGTCTTTCAGGAATTCCCTGCTCCAAATGTCCCAGGTTAGAGTATAAAAGCTAGTAATCGGACTTTTTGTGAAATGGAACAACAGGCATTGTTATTTTAGTATACTTGCTTAACACCTTAAGCTATATAAACGTTCGAAGTCACAAGCACTCCTATTTTCCGTATAGAGCATAGGCCTCATGTGTATTATTCAAACTAATTTTGCTATCGCATATGCTTCTATCGGAAAGAGTAAAAATACGCTAAATATATGCCACGGACATACAAATGAACGCTAAACTATTAAACACAACTGTGCTTAATTATTCATTAACACCTCTCCCTGATGAACCGTTAAATAGCGTTTACCTGAGATTTGAAGAGAAAGACCTTTGAATAATTAATGAAGAGAAGCTTATTCAATGCGTTAGATTGCTCGGTCTGGAACAATGCAGAAGCCTAGTTTAATTGCCCGAGATATGTAGCTTAAGATACATCCCATCGATTGAAGCTGCAGGAAGGGAAATGCCACTGGTAGAGGGCACGCAGAGTGTACAACAGCAAACCCATAACTCGGGCCTTAACGTCCGCGGCCACAAAATTGACAGACGCGATCTCTCGTGGGAGCGAAATCGGAATGAAATCGGTAAATCGGTGAACCATAAATTTTCCTAATCCACCACCAGGCGGCGGGACGAAAATTGGAAAGTCTTGTCAAGCGGTGGGGCGGCTGCGGCCTGGGACTTGCGCCGAACTCGATCGGGGTTAGAGATCTCCCGCACTCCTGATGCCCGAGTTCCGAATGTAATGCATCGCAGATCACGGCGGTGATTCATAGTGCACGCGGACGTCTATGTAACGATCGCCGATCGCCCAGATCGGGAGCTCAATTAGTTCACCCGGTTTCTGGCCGGGCCTGTTGCCGGACTCGGACTCCTGTACCTGACGGGAATGTCAGCCCTATCGCAAAGCTGTCCCAAAGATTGCGGTGGAAATTTAGTGCAGCGTGTGCTCCGATTCCGGCTAATGCAAAGCTCTGCCAGCAGCTGTTTTGCATACACGGATCGCATGGGACGAGGAGGGCGCTTAAATCTTACATCATTGAAATGCATGTAAGTGTAAGGCTGATAGTTGCTTATCTTATCGCGCGCTTGCTAGTTCGATCCGCGTATGGCCGGCCGCTCAACAAGGAAACATGTTTTGCGATAAAAACTGTTTGCGATTAGCAGATCAAGTTTTGCTGCATTGTTTCGTTTTGAATTCATTCCAGAAGAACTTTTCTGCAGAAAGACAATTTTAAGCTTAAAGTCAATTAAAGTCAATTAAACTTTTGGCTGAATTGAAGCAAGAATTGCACTCAGTTGGGAAGACAATAGAACGATCGTCACCCCAGTGGAAGTACTATCCCATATTTCAGATAATCCTGCGATCCTACTCGGGTCGGGTCCCATAGCGGCCCCCTGATGATTCCGTAAACCCTCGCCCAAGGCGCGAGCTTAGCAACCCACTTCCGAGTGCAGTAATTGCATGGTAATCAATCTTGGACCCGAGCGCGGACCGGCTCGGAAGCTGCCGTCCGGGCTCCGTTTGCCCTTTTTTTAGTCGTATTTGCAAAAATCAAATCTAAATGCATCGTCCTCCTCCGCCGGGCCGGTGCAGCTTCGTGCTCCAAATAGAGCGGCCGCAACAAAGTCTTCTTATCGAAAACTTAACGATCGTGCTCCATTAGTGGCGATGCACCGTGTTGCCGGGGAACCATTTAGAGTCCTCAAGCGTGGAGATTAGCGTGTCGTGTGTAACTGGCTGGGTAAAAGCCGTCAAAATGGTTAATTGAATACCACATCTGGCCCGTGGTAGCACACGAACAGGTCGCTCCCGGTGTGACCGGTGCCAGGAATAATCAAATTAAACCTGATCATCCGGTCTTACTGAAACTCCGCTCCGTCCGTCCGTGACGATCGCTCTCCCGGGAGCCTGATGGGTGTTTGGCAGTCGGGCATCATGCCAAGATCATGCCACCATCGCCGGATGGCGTACACGTTGCCCAAAGGGGGGGCCGTGACACGAAACACGCCATGTCCGTGCGACACGTACGGTATTAATCAAAACCCCATAGAAAGGTTACCGGACGCAACAAAGTCCGCCTGGCCGGGAGGGAATTGTTTCGGTGCAGGGTTTCCCTGGAGGAAGGCAACATGGCAGTGAAATGAACAGTTCTTCTGTTGATACTTAAGGTGTGAATTCTTTCAATTCGGGGGTTCAAATCCTTGTCTATTGAGTCCGAAGTAGACGTCTGTTCTGGAATTATATAGATCCAGATCCAGGATTCAGATCCAAGTCTGTAAAGATACTTTTCCAGGATTGAAACTCTGATGCATTTACATGCTCTAGAGGGATGAGATATGGAGGAAGATAGCATATCAGTGTAATAAACAGTTCTTCTGTTGGTACTTAAGGTGTGAATTCGTTCAATTCGGGGATGCAAACCCTTGTCTATTGTGTCCGAAGTAGTTGTCTGTTCTGGAATTTCTGGAATATAGATCCAGATCCAGGATTGAGATCCAAGTCTGTAAAGATATTTTTCCAGGATTGAATCTCTGATGCATTTAAAGGATCTAGAGGGATGAGATATCGACTGATTTCAAATGGCCAATTATTGCTCATAGTTTACAGTTCTAGCTCCATTACCAATGTTGAAAGATCACCAATTTGTTCCCAGCAACCCTGCACATTTCTCGCATCGAGTTGACCACACTCACACCTCGAAGTTCCGGCCCTCCAAGATGACCGCAGGACATGGCACTCGGTTCAAGCAAGCCACACGGATCTCTCGTACCACCCGCGAGGAAGTCACACTTCTGGAGTTACTCGCCGTTGGCCGGCCGTTGTGCATCCCCCTCCGGGTCATTTCTGTGTTTTACGAGGCACCGATTGCATCTTCGCCGCTTGCAAACGACCCGCAAACCCATTTTCGCCATCATAAAGCGCGGCGGGCGCAGTCACCTTCGGGTTCGGGTTCGGGTGGATCGTTAAACGCTCGCACGAAGAAAAAAACCCGTTGCCATCGACCCCGCGATCGAGGACAGTCACTTCCGGTACCAAATCCCGCACCTACTGCGGGATCGCGAGAGGTTTTTACCCCACCCCCCCATCCTCTTCACCGCACGCACGCGCGATCGCACGCCTGCCCCGGGGCGTCAGAGCAACGTTCGTTTGACGTTTTATTCAAGCGATCGCTGCGCGAGATTTGGCCCGCTAACGTAACGCGGCGTTCAAATTCGCGCACACGATCGTAAATAATGTGCCCGCAAGGGCAAACGCTGCAACTGTTTTATGGCCGAGCCTTTTATCTGCTGTATACGAGCAGCGACACAAAAAATGAAAACAAACACACCTGGCCACGGGCCCGTTACATCTTCCGTCCACCGAACGCAGTTAAGTGCATGCATGATTCGAACTATTTTCCGAAGTGCGAAGTAGATGTCTGTTCTGGAATTATAAAGATCCAGATCAAGGATTGAGATCCAAGTCTGTAAAGATACTTTTCCAGGATTGAATCTCTGATGCATTTACAGGATCTAGAGGGATGAGATATCGACTGATTTCAAATGGTCAATTATTGCTCATAGTTTACAGTTCAAGCTCCATTACCAATGTTGAAAGATCACTAATTTGTTCCCAGCAACCCTGCACATTTCTCGCATCGAGTTGACCACACTCACACCTCGAAGTTCCGGCCCTCCAAGATGACCGCAGGACATGGCACTCGGTTCAAGCAAACCGCACGGTTCGCTCGTACCACCCGCGAGGAAGTCACACTTCTGGAGTTACTCGCCGTTGGCCGGCCGTTGTGCATCCCCCTCCGGGTCATTTCTGTGTTTTACGAGGCACCGATTGCATCTTCGCCGCTTGCAAACGACCCGCAAACCCATTTTCGCCATCATAAAGCGCGCCGGGCGCAGTCACCTTCGGGTTCGGGTCGGGTGGATCGTTAAACGCTCGCACGAAGAAAAAAACCCGTTGCCATCGACCCCGCGATCGAGGACAGTCACTTCCGGTACGAAATCCCGCACCTACTGGGGTATCGCGAGAGGTTTTTACCCCACTCCCCGATCCTCTTCACCGCACGCACGCGCGATCGCACGCCTGCCCCGGGGCGTCAGAGCAACGTTCGTTTGACGTTTTATTCAAGCGATCGCTGCGCGAGATTTGGCCCGCTAACGTAACACGGCGCTCAAATTCGCGCACACGATCGTAAATTATGTGCCCGCAAGGGCAAACGCTGCAACTGTTTTATGGCCGAGCCTTTTATCTGCTGTATACGAGCAGCGACACAAAAAATGAAAACAAACACACCTGGCCACGGGCCCGTTACATCTTCCGTCCACCGAACGCAGTTAAGTGCATGCATTCGTCATTAGTTTTATGGTGGCTTAATTTTCGAGCTTATTTACTTTTCCTTGCTTTTTTTCCTGTTCGTTTTGTTTGTTTGTTGTTAGGTTTGTTCGTGATACTATCGCGGGAGGTAAAATTCATGTTTTGCTTTATTACACTCGGCGGGGCCTTATCGCGGCGTATGATTTAAGGAATGCCATTTAGCAATGCAACTTTCTTGTTTTTGCTGGCTCGTTGGCGTTGGTGTGTCTGTGTGGCACTTCCGCGTGAGAACGACATGTGCCAACAATTTGCAGCGAGATTTACGAGTTGTTTTACTGCATTCGCAACTTTTCGGCGGGCTTTATCAACGAATCTTGTTTCATAAAACGCTTCCTGCGATAATGCCGGCGGCAGTAAATGCGGTGCAAACGCGTTGCGTTGTTGTGACATTTTGGCAGGGACCTAAATTTAGAATTGGCGTGTTGAAAGCAGCTTTTTGTGCTCAGGTGTATAGATAAGTGCAAACTAAAAGACTAAATCAACTCTCGGTGAGAAGCTTCGATGATGACTGAAGAGGAGATATTCAATACAAACTTGTTTAAATGTTACTTATTGTTAGCACATGTTCACAGTGTCCAACTATTACTATTACAAGTATCCCAAGAATGCCCCCTGGAGTCTTCTCATAAAACAACGAAGAACTAAGCAAACAAATCTTCTTACCATGCTGATCAGATCCACAGGAACACATTTGTTGAGTTGAAGTCTTGAAATCTCATACCGAGAGATCTTCTAGATTGGATGACAATCCAATCTCCATGCTCAAGGCACTCACTACTGGGAGATTAGCAGCTACAGCTCAAAACAAATCTCACCAGACGCCACCGTCACTTAGCATCCCATCTAGAACATGAACTTGCGAACCTCACATAGAGCGCAACCCTTACCACGATCAGGTGACTCATCGCGAACCATCCCTGCAGGAAGTGAGTCAATCTCGAACGAGATATAAATTATCCCACGTCCCTCGTCGATCACCGTTCCCTTTTGCAAAGGCCCTCCAAACGGACAAAGGAAGCTGACTGCAGCCACCTAACTGCGCGTTCCGCGGCCGGCAAACGTGATGCGCATCGCACCGCGGCGCGCGGCTGGTGATGCAGTTTCGCGACACCCGCGCCCTATCCATCAAATCATGGTAAATGATTTTTTAATAAGAATGCAATAAATTACCGCCTCGCCGCAGCTGGTGTTGGTGGTGCTAGTGGGTGCAGCTCGCACTTCCTCTGCCAGGGCCCGCATCGCCCCGGTCCGGATTTAATTTGATGGATATGAGCGCAAACCGAAATAATGAATAATAATGGCACAGATCGGTGCGGGCAGCCAACATCCATAATCCAGGCGGCAGCAAAGCATCCACGATGGGCGCCCAGAACCACACAGGGGATGATGATGATCTCTGCGATCGGAGACAGCACGGTTTGGAGCATAGTTTTCTCTCATGGCAGGGGCAGGAACGGATCGCACGATTAAAGGCCATTTTATTTTCGTCCTTAAACGGCTTTCCCCTTACAAATGGGATCGTCTGCGATAGGATCACACAGCACACGCAGATTTGTGTATAAAAAATTACATCGCAACACTGAATTGATTGACTCTGATTCAATTTGTGTTAACGCACGATCTGTTCGAGACACACACAGCAGATTTGTTGTTGGGATTCCAAGATTTCTGTGTCGAATACAAGTGCGTTTTGCAACGCACCAACAATATAAAAAATATTATAGTAAATTATATTTTTTTTAATCAATATTTCAAAAATTAATCTAATGGTCAGCCTCAAGAACTTCTTTCGTTTTGAAACTTTGATCTAAAAAAAAATAAACTACCAAAAATCGTCTCTCAGTCAGGCAGTGCCTTTGACACCCCTGTCGCTGTTGCAACCGTATCATGTCACGTAAAACACACATCCAAACCTCGAGCGAATCCCCCGTGACATAATGTACATAGATTCGAAAAACTATCACCCGCGGCAACGAGGGTCCACAGCAGACGAACGCCACCGTGGAGCCATGACAACAGCGAATCACAGCGCGCCGAAGCCACCGGCGACGATCGATCAGCCGATCGCTTATCAATAATTCATATTCAATAATTTACCGCCATTGGCATCGGAATCGCTGATGAGTTTCGTGCTTTCAACGCGCCAGACGGGACGGGGTGGGTTTTCGAAAACCGAAACCCCTCCCATACCCGGGGCCCGGCCACCTGAGAGCGACCGACGCAGCTCATCGCAAATGGGGAACGTGTTAAGGGATAACGTCGTGTCCTAACGGTGCGATCCCCTCCACCCCTTCGAAAGATGTTTTACGGAATAAAAGATCGTAAAATTGCCTAAGCTACGGGTCGGGGTGGGCCACCAAATCGCAGCCACCTGTCGTCGCCCCAGATGGTGGAGTCGCCCGTTCGCACCTCCACGAGTGGTTCGGTGCCAAAAATGGTCCCGACCGTAATTGGATGTTTACGACCGGCGACGATATGGTTTTCCGCACCGAGAGAGGATCGCGCCGTACATGTGCTTTCGGGCAGTGACAGTTCTGGCTGCATAAACATGATCCATCTCCAGCCATTCCACGGGGTGATAAATCTTGCGATTAACGTTGCATTAATTGGCGTCTGGCGAGCGTGTTGCCACAGTCGACCGCGTCATCCATCTTGCAATCCATTGTTACAAATGGGACATCACTAGCGCTGATTGATATTTCATGTTAAGATGCGGAGATCTTTACAACTTGAGCGATTCTACGGCGAGACCATTGACCTCAGTGGGCTAAGTTACGCCTTAATCGCATTAAAATTAAAATTATCTTACGTAATTGCTTGTAGTCGGGCTGTGCCTAAGCCGTTTTGCCAACTGACCCATCGACACATTTTGAAAAATACCACCTAATGAATATTACTCTGCGCTGGATTATCATTAACAGGCGTTGAAACGATTAAATAGATGGGTGCTGCTGAGTCGTGCAGCACCCGGTGTTGTATCGGTGAGGGAAGGAACGGAAACAGCAAACAAAATGAGCGCTCGATTAATCGTTTACAGTGGAAATAAATTTGGAAAAATTAATAACGCTTCCCCTCAACGGCGCCCAACAACACGCCCCGGCGCAAAACGCTTCGAATCGACGGTTCAACACAACTTATCCCACCGGAACTCATATAACCGAAACAAGCTCCTGCTTTTTCCGGTTGACCTTCGTCACCAGCACATCGTTTCGTGCCAGTGACCCAGACTCGACACACACACTACCACATCTTCTGCACTCGCCACCTGAGCCACTGCTGACTGCCGGTAAATTCGTCCTATTGCGACAGTGATGTATGCACAACGAAACACTACACTATGGCATTTCCCTTCCTGCAGCTTCAATCGATGGGATGTATCTTAAGCTACATATCTCGGGCAAATAAACTAGGCTTCTGCATCGTTCCAGACCGAGCAATCTAACGCATTGAATAAGCTTCTCTTCATTAATTATTCAAAGGTCTTTCTCTTCAAATCTCAGGTCTTTCTCTTCAAAAAAATATACGGCTAACATATATGAAATGCTTAATAAATTAATGAAAAACTCATAAAATGCGCTTCAACAATACAAAAAAATACTTAGAGATCATTAAAGTTATAAAATGTACAATTAAGTAGAACTAACCTGTAATACTGATTGAAGAAAAATCACATGAAAGTATGAATTGAAGGAAAATTGATTGAAGTGAATTGAAGAAAAGTTGAAGAAAAAATGATTGATGAAAAAATGATTGAAGAAAGAATTGATTGAAGAAGAATTGATTTCACGTTATCGCATGAAACACCTTCAATGAAGGTGTTCACACACAGCTGGCCCACTAAAACGCAACTGCATGAATTTCCGCACACTACTACACTCATTTCGCCTCCCGAACAACACTAATTCCCCGAAAAGCTCAACTCACATCATCACATCGACACACACTCAAACGGATCAATCGCCGTAAACACCCACACCATAGAACACCCAGCACACACGCCTATAGAGGCATCCATTATGACCCCAATGGCCCAGATATTTTATCACATATTTTACACCCGCACCAACTGCAATACATCGCAAACACATCGCAACACAACAAAACACAACTTATCCCACCGGAACTCATATAACCGAAACAAGCTCCTGCTTTTTCCGGTTGACCTTCGTCACCAGCACATCGTTAGCTCGGGGAAGATCGCGGCGATCCAACCACCGGCAGTGGCGATAAAACGGTAGCTAATTTATCGAGATTGATTTTACACGCCCTACCGGAATAAGGCGAATACCAGCGCGAGGGCCCGAGATTGGTCAAGGAATTTGCGTTCGCGATTATTATACGCTACATGCGCGATCTCTCGGGCATAAACACTGGGCAAACACAGGCCAACGGGGTAATAGAAGATTTGTGATATTA